>JADRCD010212628.1:0-55807 GCA_019843815.1 Montemys delectorum
ACACACACACACACACACACACACACACACACACACACACACAAACACACACACACTCCCCACACACAAAAGTAGGATTTGCTATATCCAGAATGTGGGAACAGTCTACATGTTCAACTGAAAAATGAATTAAGAAATTGAGGCACATATATAAGTGGAATATTACCCAACAATAAAATAGAAATGAAGTACTTATATATGCTGCCCAACATAAAGACATAGTGCTAAATGAAAGTCACAAATTAGCCAAGCAGCAGTGGCACATGCCTTTAATCCCAGCACTTGGGAGGCAGAGGCAGGCGGATTTCTGAGTTCCAGGCTAGCCTGGTCTACAGAGTGAGTTCCAGGACAGCCAGGGCTACACAGAGAAAAAAGAAAGTCACAAATTATGTGACATCATTTATACAAAATGCCCAAAACAGGCAAATTCACAGAACTAGGGTGTAACATAGCAGAGAGGAGGAGGAATAGGAAGCAGTAAATTAGTGAGCAAGGGGAATTACAAACAGCAGACTTGCTTAAAACTACAGTAAGTACTTCTGAATTATTCATTTACTTATTCTTGGTTTTTCAAGGAAGTCTCACTATGTAGCACAGAACCATGGTAAAATATGACCATCTGTATGTATCATCAGTCTTTGACTCCTGGCACTTCAGAAGTGTGCCTTACAAACTGTCTATGGAAAACAGAATGTTTAATGTTATGTTATGTGAACGTAATCTGTTGAAGATTTACTCAGATTAATCACACTGATATGGAAATGACAGCCATTTAATTTTACAGAGTCAGGTTGTTTTATTTATATTTGCTCTTCCCCTAGCATTAAATGTGCACTGTGAAAGGTAAGATGGTCTTTGTTTGTTTGTTTTTGTTTGTCATAATTAAGACACAGTAGAGGTGCAGGGGGGCAAGGGGCACCCACAGGAGTAAAAAGTGACTGGCTCTGCCTGTGGCCCAGGTCACATAACATGTTATTAGCATTCATCCCAATAAACCCAGGTTAAGAAATAAGTCTTCCCCGGGATATAGCCTTGTCCTGCTATTTAACTAGAAATTAATTTTAGAATTTAACAAAATAAGATAAAACAAACAAGAAGAACCTAAAGGTCAAGATCATTTTATAAAAAAATAAAATGTACCAATTATTTCAAATATCAAGAAAATAGGATTTTAGAATTATAACACCCTTTAATTGCTGGAAAGTCAATAGTTGATTATATAAATTAGCAATGCTTTTGTAGAGCAAGCCCCAACTTGCTCACACTCAGTGGGAACATTATGAGCCCTCTATTCCTACCATGTGCCATTTTTTCTCAGAGCAAGAGTAGATCAGGACTGACTCAAGATCTGGTTCTTCTTTGGTAGTCACAACCTTGCTTTGGAGGCCGCCTTACCTGGTTGAGTTTGATATATTCTTGCTCATAAATCTCAGCAAGACTTAGCTTACTCTTCTCATGGTCTAATGTTAAGCGCTTTTTATATTCATATGCATCCTCTTTAGGTTTTTCTTTTCGTTCTACATCATCCCAAGCCTGAAATGCAAATAAATCATTAGAATAAAACATCTATTTCTATGCTCAATAAGAAGTATAGCAAAGAAATTAATTTTTAACCTCAAAAGTGACTATCTGGGGCTGGGGCTATAGCTCAGGTGGCAGAACACTTGTCTTGCCTGCATGAAGCCTGGGGTTCAGTCCCTAATTCCACAAAAACAGGGCATGACAGTTCATGCTGGCAATACCAGCTCAGCACCTGAAAGGTTGAGGCAGGAGGATCAGAAGTTCAAGGTCCACCTTCAGGTTATTTAGTGAGTTCCAGGTCATTCAGGAGTACATGAAACCCTATCTCAATAATAATAACAGCAATAATAACAATAATAACAATGATTGCTCAATGTAATGGCCCATGTTTTTAATCCCAGTGATTGAGAGGCAGAAGTAGGTAGGTATTTAACTTCTAAACAAGCTCATTCTACACAGTATTCCAGGCCAGCCAGGGCTACATAGTGAGACCCTGTCTTAAAAAAAGGTGATCTTTTTGTCAAGTCACAAATAATAAAGCATGATGAAAAGTAAAGAGGACATTAGCTTACTGTCCTTATTATTCTGCTTTTGTTTTATATCAGTTTTTCTCTTGATACGAACTTTAATTTCCTTGTCACCATTTGCTAGGAATTGAGCCAGAGCTTCATACGGTTCTACAAGAGCCACACCACCAGTCCTTAGATTTCTTTTATTTTAGAGCTATTTTTCCAGCCCACCTTACTACATGGTTAAATAAACCTCATTTTTGTACTTCACTCCAAATATTTAGACACTCTCATATGGTACCGTCTTGCTCTTGTTCCTCCATTTTAGACACGTTAAGGAAGCATCTCTTACTATATTTGTCATAGAATGCCTATTTTTATTCTACGCTTACAAAAACAGATCATGTCCCAAAAATTCTTTGCTAGGTCATTAACATCTGAAAAGATGGACCCTTAATTGACTATAGCAGATACTGTGTCTAGACTGAAGGGTCTTGGATATGACCCCAGCAGGCCAGACGCCCTAGTGTCCACCCACTCAACAAGATTCAGAACAGATGGTACTGGTCACCCTTCCTATCAGACACATTACTTTCTTGGGTATGAGCAAAGAGAGTGCCCTACATACAGTGAAGGTAATAATATCCATGTCCAGCCTCAAGGCTTTAAGGTCAAGAGGATCAAATACAAATTTTAAAAAGCATCATTTCTAAAAATCACAGTGAAAACTAAAAGTCACTCTGTTATTACTGACCTGATCTCGTATCCTCTGTTTAATGATATCTTCTAGATGAAGAGTGGTTTCCTCTGTGATTACAGGGGCTAAAAGAAACATAACATGTTTGTTAGAAAAACTACATACCAGACCAGGAATTCTCAAATCCTTCTTGGACCCACAACATAAGCGGCACCTGTGAACTTACTAAAGAAACAAATTCTCAGGCCAGCCTACACTTTCTAAGTCAGACAGTGGAGAACTGCTTACAGTGTTCTGTTTGTAAGCCTGCACGGTTTACTGAATTGTTCACAGTTGAACTGTAAACCCTGGCTATGTCATCAAGTTCTTTCTTGTAGCCATTAATTTCAAAGCTGGGAGTGGCGAACAACTTTCATCCCAGCACTCGAGAGGCAGAGGCAGGCAGATCTCTGAGTTCAAGGCCAGCCTGGTTCACAGAAACCGTTTTGAAAGAAAAAGGAAAAAGAAAAAAAAAAGAAAAGAAAAATCGTGTATGTGTGTGTATCTAGGCTCAAACTAGCCAAGTAAGCTGAGGTTGACTTTGTACTTGTGTGGAACTGACACTTTTGCCCCAATCTCTCAAGTTCTAGGCTAGGCCACCATGCCTGGTTTCTGCAGTACATGGGTTCATATCGAGGAATTCAAGCATTCTAGGCAAGCATTCCACCAACTGGACTACATCTGTAGGCTCATCTGGGATTTAACAAGCCTTCTGATGTTCCTCCAAGTTTAAGAACCATAAAACTTAAATGGATATGGTAAATGATAACACTTCTATCCCAATGCCCTAAGACACCCTCCTTAGCAGTTAAGTGCACAGAGGCCAGAGGTCACCTTGCTGGAATGCCTTCCACCTTATCTTTTGAGACAGGGTCTGTAATTGAACCTATGACATGAATTCTACAAATTAGCTGGTCAGCCGTCTCCAGCCAGCTTCCTATCACTGGCTCCTCAGCATAAAGATCACAGGAGCTTTGTGGTGGGGCAACAAGGACTCCAATTTAGGTCCACATGATTGCAGAGCAAGTAGTTTACCAACTGGAACACCTCTCCAGCTATAAGAATTACCTTTTAATGATGAAGAGCATATACAATCACAAAGATGCACAGGAGACCAAAGGCCAAGATTGCAAACTGTTATCAACTGGTGAGTTCAATTAAATGGCACACAGATATCCACTGTACTATTTTTTCAACTTTTCTGTATGTTTGCAAGTTTTTAAAACAAGCAGGAGAAGAAAACGAACATTACTCGAAATCTTTCTGAAACAAACTACAGCAAAGCACAAAAGCAGACACACTGCAGAAGCTGAGTAGACACCATACCCATCCTGACAGCATGGTCAAAGTGGAGGGTCTCTTCCAGCAGGCTGTTCTCTGGCCGCTTCTGCGCTGTCACTTCCCCTTGAAGCTGCCAAGGCTTTTTATCCAATAACTCTTTTTCCAAAGATGCGATTTTTTCATTCATCTAGGAAACAAGATAGGAGTTAGTTTGAAATGCTATGTTTACTAAGATAGTAAGCTCCCTAGAAGCATCATAGTTTATTTGAGGACTCTGTTCTACTCAAATGATCTAAATCTTCAAAAGCCACTAGTATGCTGAATTATTTCAACTTCCTAAAGTAATTTTTTTGTCTAAATATTAGTTATGACGGAGACTGGCTCTTGACTCCACACCCAATTTTCTCATCTCTACCCCACAACAGACATTTTGAAACACATTCACAGACACAATGCAATTTTATCTTACAGAATCTTCCTGTTGGTCTACAGGTCCTTCTGCTGACCTGTTAGGTCTGAACTGGTTGTTATTCTGCAAATAACAAAGTGTTTACTTTCACCTTATCTTTTGTTTCTTTGCTGATAAGTCCAAAATAGAAGACAGGTGACAGAGGGGACTGTAACAGTGGACTCTTTGTCCTATTCTAGTTAAAGCAATGTTTCTAGAATCTGGCCATGATGGTGACTTTTGACCACCAATGAATTTGTAGTTCATTGAACACAAAAAGGAATAAAATTTGGTCAGATCTCCCTGATATATCTACAGCTGACCATGTTTTACTCAAATGATCTATATCCCTACAACAAGAATTATGCTTGATTCCCTAATGCTGAATTAAAAGAATGAGGCCCATCTGACTGACTTGTGGCAACGCTCTCAACAAACCCTTTTGGATTCTTGCTTCAGTACTCAGGAATGAGGCTCGAGATATGTGGATACTCACGTGCTGAGTCAGACTTAGTCCCGTTTATAAATTCTGCTTTACTCTTTACATGTGGCTATCAACTAAACAATTGTTTATTCTTCAAAGGTCTACATAATTCCTCTGTGAAACCAAATATTTTTTGGGACGTGGGGAGAAGGGGTGAGGTGGGAAGACCTTAAGGTAGCAACACATTGTAAAGGTATTTCCTTTAGACTTTCTATCCCTTCTAAGGACAAGATGGCAAACCTGGACTTCAAATTATTTAAAAAATAATTCTTTACGTAACTGTAATATTTCAGTTTCTACTTGTTCTCACTTCAGTGTGATGTAACTTTAAGATGAACTAATAACAGAACCAAAGGACAAGGGCCAAACTAAAGTTATTAAAATTAGTTGCATATCATCTGCCTGGCACTCAATAAAGAGAAATAACTCCTAGAGCAGCTCACACAGTTAAAAGGTCACAGGATGGCTAAGCAGAAGCACACCACAAACAGGAAAACAAGTACAGAGAAACAGAGAATTTACAAAGCAGGCTCCAAATGAAGGCTACTGGTTAGAAAATTGGGGTACTAACTTATACAAATTATAGAATGTTCTTCATGAAGTATCTAATACAGCATATATAGTATTATTATTATTATTTCTATTTTATGAGACAAAGTCAGCTATGGTTTGGCTCACTATGTAGACCAAATTGGCCCTGAACTTGACATAATCTTCCTGTTTCAGACTTCCAAATGCTAGATTTACAGGAATTCATCATAATACCTAGCTCAGTATACAGAATCTTTAGGGAGCAAGGTCTTTGCTTTTAAAAGAAAGAAAGAAAAATCTCTTCCTTTTGGGTCTTTAGTTGTTTGAATTCCTACCATGTTAAACATACAGTATTCCTAATAATTACCTTCTCCTGTCTTTTTTCAAAAGAGGATTTAACTTCATCAGATTCTTGCTTTACAGCTAAGGGACTTGTATCATCATCTGGCAAAGCAAATGTCACTCTTTTCAAGCCTTCTTTATGTTGATCACTATTCTCATCTTCTTCCAAGTCATTATCTTCATCCCTATAATACCAAGATGGATCAAAGGAAAAATAGAAGTCACTAGAAACACAAAGATAAATATCCTAATTATAAAGTACTTTTTAATACCTAATGTCATTCAATAGCAAACTTCCAGGGTCACAAAGTCTCTATAGAACAAGAGACACCCTTTTGTTTTTTTAATTTTTTAATATTTTATATACATGTGTTATATATATGTGCAGCCCACAATGTAGAGGCCATCATAAATATATAGGTTAGAGAACAATTTCAGTGAGTGTAGAGGATCAACTTTTCTGATCACTTAGGTTACAAGGCTCACATGGCAAGTCCTTTAATCTGCTGAGCCATCTTACTGGCCCAAAAGGAAGAGATCTTCCTTCCTTCCTCCCTTTCTTTCTCTTTCTTCCTTTCTTCCTCCCTCCCTCCCTCCCCCCGCTCTCTCTTTCATCTTAGTTTTTTTTGAAATAGGGTCTCTCTCTATGTAGCCCTGGCTGTCTTCAAACTCTCCTCATCAACTAAGCAGGACTAAAATTCACAGAGATTCACACCTCTGCCTTCCAAGTGCTATGACTAAAGCTATACATTATGATTAAAGGTGTACATCATTAAACCTGGCTAAGAAAGATATTCTTTAGGTGAAATGCTTGCTATATGGAAACAGGAAAAAAAAACTCACTAATACAACAAATACACAACATGCTTACTTAAACAAATAACACTGGGAGCCGGAGAGATTGCCAAGAACACTAGCTGCTCCACAAGAGGATCAAGTCCTAGAAGACACACGGTGGTATACAACCGTCTGGTAGCTCTGTATCTCCAGCCCTAGGGTATCTGACACCCTATTCTGGCCTTTGCAGGCACCACACATGTATGTGGTGGGCAGACATACATGTAAAAAAAATAACCACACACATAAATTTTAAATGCTTTTTAAAAAAGTAATGTTTTATTGGCATAAAACCCAATGCAAGCTCCTTCTTTATAATATAAGAGATTAGCTGGCTAGTGGTGACACACATCTTTAATCCCAGTACTCAGGAGGCAGAGGCTCTGTGAGTTTGGGGCTAGCCTGCTCTACAGAACAAGTTACAGAATATCCAGGGCTTCACAAGAAAACTTGTCTCGAAAAACTAATAAATAAATAAATGGCTGCTACTGGTTGTGCAAATTTTACTCTTTAGATGATCTCCAATGTTCTTTAAAATTCGGAGACATTTTCTAGTTGTCTGATAGCAGAGAACTCTCTACTCGATTTGCAAGTTAACTTATTATATATTGACAACCCTGAGAAATATCTTACAGCTCTGACTTGATCACTCAAGGATTTGCAATGCTCACGTTTCAGAGATGCTTTCTTCTGCTTCCTCAGCGAACCCTTCCTCTTCGTCTAAACCCAGCTCACCATCAACCCCAGTTATGTCTTCGTCACTTTCAACTGGATCAAAGAAGTCCTTGTATTTCAGATTTCTGCTACTTTTATTTGACTAAAATAAAAAACATTTTTGAAAAGTTTAAAGATAGAAAAATCTATAAACATACTTATGTGCCTACGTCTATCATCCACACAAACTGTTTTCTAGCATTACCACTACCCCACCAAAAATAATTATTATTACAGAAACTGGCAACTAGTTAACCACCGTAAAGCCATAAGGACAACTGAAACACAGCTTAGCCCAGGCTGGTTTTGAGGAGACATAACCTCCCTGCCGCAGTCTCCCACTTGAGGCTTACTACACCCCTGCACCACTAGCTCAACTCTTAATTTTAATTAATTTCTTTGTTTGTTTGTTTTTTCCTTACTTTATTTGAGCTCAAATGAGTATTGAGGCACATTAAACTTCTCCTTAGGAAACATGACTTGTACTTTAAAGAAACAGTTTTTTTCTCCCAAAACCTTACCTTAATTTTCTGCCGCCCAAACAGCCCTCCCTCACTTTCATCTGAATCAATGTCTTCAAAAAGGTCAATGTCTTCCTCTTCCTCCTCTTCACCATCTGGTCTTTTTTCCTCTTCTTTTTCTACTTTTTCTAAAAAGCTCTCCATTTCAGACAGTTTAAAGAATTTATCATCTACTACAGACTTTTCTCTTGCTTTTCCAGGTGGCTTGATTTTCATCTTGGTCTGCTGCTCCAATTTGCTAATATCAAAGTCAAGGTCAGAATCGTCATCGCTGAAAACAGGACTTTTCCTTGGGTCAGATTTCCTTGAGCCTTTGGCTCTGTCACTCCCTTTAGGAACATCACCACCCTCATCTGACAGTTGTTTCTCCTTCAAGTCTGTCTCTAGGTTCTTCTGGTTGTCAGCCCCCACCTCTGAGGCAACCTCTTCGCACTCCTCATCTTCACATTCTGGGAGAAGGCTGATATCTTCATCCTCAATTGTCTCACTAACAGCATTCTGGAAGTACTGTAAGACTGGTTCATTTTGCAATTCTAGTTGTTGCCAAATCTGCTCATCATCAAAACTGTTTATCTCAAGTTTCTGTAAAGGACTTCCAGAGATTCGGCCACTCTCTAATACTTTATTAAAATCATATAGAACTTTTGTTAAAGAAGTAAAGTTTGATGCTAGTCCATTTTGAATTCTATTGGGAAAGAAGATTAAGTGAGATGAATTATACACAATAACATCAAGCATTCTTAAATAAAAGAAAAAATAGCTTATTTGCAAGTTAAAATGTAAATGAAGCATCAACTTTAAATACAAATTCTAGTTCTCAACAGTATCTTGCTGATGAGCCAGACAGTAAGTACCTGACTTCGCTGTATATATATATATATATATATATATATATACTATATATATACTATATATATACATATATTGAAGGCTGGATCACTACTCATCTACTTGCCTGGAGATACCCAGGAAGTCAGCCTCAAATCCTCAAACCTGCATTATACACACTCTTCACTTATTAGTCATCTGGCAAGTGATTCCCATCTGGCTCTAAGTTTGAGAAAAATTCTCTAAGGATATGATAACTGAAATGGGATCTACAGATTGAAGCCTACAGATAAAATAAAGTACCTAGTACAGATGTGGAAACACATACTCTGGTTATAAGAAACATTTAGAACAAAAGAGATGAGTTCAGACAATGTGAAGAACAGAAAGACCAAGACAGCTGTAGTGTGACTGAGGAGGCAGAGTGTGCGGCTGAAGTTATAGAAGCTGGGGGACCAAGGCAGAAACCATGCAGAGTTCTGAGATAGGAACACTTTAATAGTAGTGAGAACAGAGTTGCAGGCCAAAGTTTGAAATGATGATGTACAATGTGGAAAGAGAGAATGATAAAGGTGGAGTTGTTAGAAAGCTGATGAAGCATTGCAAAGGATTTTTATGTTGGAAACACAACAGTCAGTATGACAACTAGGAGTCAGTGTCTAAATATAGTGTAGGCCGGATTCCGAGGGTGCTAACAAGCTAGAGAAAATATGACAGAGAAAAAGGAAAGCATCAAGGAAGTAGACTAGCTGAATCTGAATAAATGAAATGATAGAACTGCCATTTAGTGGGGCAGTAAACATAAGCTCAGGTAACGGAACCAGGGAAATGACTCCAGGGGAGAGGAGAGTACAGGAGGGCAGGGGAGCTCTATTTTGGACACAGTAAATCTGTAATGCTGTTGCTAAGATTTTCTTTTTTTCTTCTTTTTTTTTTTTTTTTTTTTTTTTTTTTTTTTTTTTTTTTTTTTTTTGGTTTTTCGGGACAGGGTTTCTCTGAGTAGCCCTCGCTGTCATGGAACTCACTCTGTAGACCAGGCTGGCCTCGAACTCAGAAATCCGCCTGCCTCTGCCTCCCAAGTGCTGGGATTAAAGGAGTGCGCCACCACCGCCCGGCTCTTTATACTCTTAAAAGGCAACATGTTAGCCCCAACAGAGTCCTCACTAGTCTCTGTTCCCAATATATTGTTTTCAATATAAGCTAGAGTCATAATTTTACAGAACTTAATCGAAGTGATGGGAAGAAATAAGTCTCTCCTAGTTTTCTTTATTTTTCTTTCATACAATACATCTCAATTGCAGCCTCTTCTCCATCCTCACCTCCCCCAGATCCACAGTGCTCCTCTATTTCTCTTCGGAAAAAGTAGGCTTCTAGAGATATCAACCAAACACAAAGCCTCATATCAAGGCTGGACGAGGCAACCCAGCAGGTGTAAAAGAGCTCCAAGAGCAGGTAACTCAGGAGGGGTAAAAGGGTTCCAAGAGCGTGAAAGAATCAGAGACACCACTACTCCCACTGTAACAAGTTCCACAAAAAAACCCAAGCTAAACAACCACAACCGATATGCAGAGGACCTAGCGCTAACCAACGCAGGCTCCGTGATAGCCAGTAAAGTCTTTGTGGGCCCCTTCATGAGCCCTGGTTAGTTGATTCTATGGGCCGTGCTCTTGTGGTAATCTGGACCCCCATGGCTCCTACAATGATTCCTCCTCCCTCTTCCGCGGGCTTTTCCGAGCTTCGTCTACTGTTTGGCTGTGGGTCTCTGCAAACCTCAGTCGTGAAAATGCATTGACAAGCAACAAGAACGTACTTTCAATAAAGCTTAATGACAGGTAAACGGTGTGTATTTTGGGGATGCAAACTCAGAAAGCGTACGCAATGAGCCTCTCTGGACGCAAATTAACTGGGTTTAGTTCAATAGCACACAACTAGGAAATCTACACCGAATTGCTTTTACTGTTAAAATTCTGACAGGTCAACGGGGCAAAAACTGTCTGAGATCCGGGCTAAGCGACCTGTACTTCCCTTCCTGGCTTTCAGAAGTTGCCATATGCTGGCCCGCCCAGCACCAGTGCGATGCGGGCCGCCCTCTTCCAAGCCTGGATCTGTACTTACGTGAGGAAACACTCGGGTCGGTTGGTGGCTTTCCTGACTTCCCTCAGACACCGTTCCAGGGTTTGTCGACGAAGCACGCGGGGCGCCATAGCTACACACTACGGCGCCATGCGAGAGCTGAGAGCCGGCCGGAAGCCGCACGGCAAACACACGCCTTATGCAACTTGGAGCTCAGAGCCTAAGGTTCCGCCACACACAGGTTCCGGCCCATAAGCAGCAAACGCTTCTATTGGGCATGCGTAGGGGTGGGGCAGACCACCGAAAAGAGCTATTGGTCATCTCAAGCGTCTTGGCTCTTTCGCCAAATGTTTTGTATTTCTAAGAGAACCACAGTGGTGTCGCGTGATCGCTTTCTGCTTTTGCATTCGACACCATAAATATTTTCATGTAACGGAACAGAAGGTCGCCTCACATCGCACCTGCCACTGTCTCTGTTTTTCCCGCCCTCTGTAGCCATCAGTCAAACTCCGAGTCTTGTGACCACGCCCCAGGCCCCACGCCCCGCTCCCTGCTCTCTCCCCCAGCTCTCTTCAGCGGTCTAGCTTCCTAAAGGGTATTTTAGCGTCCTGGACTCGCGCCCCGCCCCTGCCCCGTTTTCCACACCCACTTCAACTTTGACACGCCCCGGGCCTAAGTCACCGCCCCCTGCTCGCATGCCTAGTTGGCTTTGCCATAGGTCGCTGTGCAAGCTTGTAGCTTCAGGACATGAGGCGTGTAGCGAAGGCCGCCGCGTTGGCTTTGGGCACTACAGGTGAATACCGGGCACTATCAGGGGCGCCGGGCGCGGGGCACGCCGGACGGGAGGCCGCGGGTGGCCAAGGCTTGGGTCTGAAAGTGTTGGGCTCCCAGAGCTGCTCTCTCTTAGCACGGGAGTTCCTTATTGTTCTTCTCTGTGCTAAAGGGTTTTGTTGCCCTTGACTAAGGTGGACCAGACTGGAAATCTGCCCAGAAACACAGGCACGGCAGGACTTGCAGTAAAGGAGGAGGGGACTCGAGTTATTATATGCCCGCTCTAAGAGACAGGAGAAAAGAGCAAAGTGGCGGAGTCCTGAAAGTCTCTCGAGTCCAAGCCTGTTTTACACACAAACCACACTAAATTTTTTTCATTTGACAAGCGGAAGGATTTGTCAGTTCCTTGAATTCTTTCGACCTCCATCTCTTTTACTGATAAGCAGAATCTTGGTGACAGATGCCCAACTTTTCTACCTGTCTCACTTTCTCTTCCATTTTCTTCTCTTTCTTTATGGTGGCAGTTACTACTCTCAGCCTGAGATTTTCTACTTGGAAGAAAATACAAGGCAGTATCGTTCCAGAGTTACTACTCCAATACATTTGTGACAAATCCTTTAGCTAGCATACCTAAGAGGTGTTCAGGAGAATGAACTGGAATGCCTGGAAAGGTCTGTCTGCTCATCTATGGAAACTAATCATCTTTCAAAGTCTGCTTTCAGACTGAATTTGGTTTTTGTGGAACCCTCTAGCCTTTCCTGCCAATCACAAAATTCCTCATCTGCCCGGACAAACAAGTCCCCAAGGTAAAGTCATGAGCCACAAGCAAAAAAGAAACACACACACACACACACACACACACACACACACACACAAGCACCTTAGTACTGTGTGTATGTATGTTTGTAAGAGAGAATATCATAGCAAAAGCCAGAACACAAACGTGAAAATGATTTTCTGATAAACAGCTAATGCTGAAGTTTTGCTAATACTCCCTGTTGTATATATGCCTGATCAAATATAAACCTTCTTAGCTCATTCACTATAGGTTGTTGTTTTCGTTAATATCTACTAAAGCAGAATCGCTCATTTTCTCTTAGCAAACTCTCTCTTAGAAATTAGGCATTGCTGTCAGACATACTAATGATATTAAAAACTGAGAATCTGGGCTGAGTGCTTTCCTAATATGCACAAAGCCTGGGTTCAGTCTTCATTCCCACATAAACATAACCAGCATGATGGTACATACCTGTAATCCCAGCACTTAGGGAATTGACATGGAATCAGAAGTTCAGGTTCATCCTCAGGTACACGCCAGGTTTGAGGGCAACCTAAGATTCATCAAACTATCTCAAAGTAAAATAAGATTTTTCTTTTCAATTGAGAAAAAAAAGGGGATGCAAAAGACACTAGGTATAATTTCATGGAATAGTACTTGTCAAGCAAATGCAAGGCCATAGGTTTGATTCCTATCATAGAAGAAAAAGGAGAAGAACACAGTAGTTTCTTAACATCAACTCTGATGTCTGATAAACCTGGGCTTAGGGCACTGCTTTGCCACTTAAAGTGATATTGAAAAAAAGAACCTAATTTCTATAGGCCTAATCCCATATTTCTAAAAATAGAGGCCATAATATCCAACCTACAGGGTCACAGTAAAAATTAAATAACACAGGTATTCAGTATGCCTATATTATTTTCTCTATTTTATGGCTGTGCAGACTAAAAGACAAAGCCATGGTACCATACTATGCCCTCCCACTTCAGCTTTTGTGCTTTCGCAATGTAGTTCCAAACTACATTTTACATTTTATGTTTGTGACTTCCCAAGAGTCTCAATACAAATATCTTTGAAAAGTTAGCTTGAGGCTGGGGGATGGCCCAGTCAGTAAAGTGCCTACAAGTGTGATGACCTGAGTGATGATCCCTAGCACACGTGTAAAAAAAGTTAGCCATGACTGCACATATCAGTCAGAGTTGTGGCACTGGGGAAGGAGGGCAGGCAGGTCTCCAGAGCTCACTTACCAACCAGTCTAGCCAGTCACCTTCGGATTCATTTAGAGACTCGTCTCAAAAGCAAACATATAAGGAGAGTGTAGGGGATACCTAATTTCATCTTCTGACCTTTGTGAACATGTACACACACACACACACACACACACACACACACACACACTTGGCTTGATGTGGTAATCCATAATATATACATTATCAGAACATCACGTTGTAAATTTTCAGTGTATATGATTTATACTCGTCCATCATACCTCAATAAAACTGGGGGAAGAATCACATCATTTTAAACTTTTTATTTCCAGTTGCTTGGCCTACAAGATTTTATCCATAGCCTCTTACTGCAGCATCATACCTCTTCTTCCTTTAGATGAAGTTCACATAACTATTTAAAAGGTACAGCATTTATTAGATTCGTCATGTTCTACATTTGCCACCTTGGTCATGTTGTAAATGTTTTTATAACCCGAATGGAAGGCTACATGTATTAGAGACTCTCTCTGTCTCCGTTATATTTCTGTTGATATGAAGACACCACAATCAAAGCAACTTATAGAAGAAAGCATTTATTGGGGCATTTAGTTCCAGAGAGTGAGTCCATGACCATTAAGATAAGGAAGCAAAGCAACGGTGGCAGGCAGGGAGGTAGGCATGGTGCTGGAGTAGTAGCTTAGAGCTTACGTCCTTATCAACAAGCGGGGAGCTGATAAAGACACACTAAGAAACCTCAAAGCCCACCCCCACTGACATAGCTCCAACAAGACCTCACCTCCTAACCATTCCCACACAGTTCCACCAACTGAGGAGCAAGCATTCAAATATATGGGCCTAGGGGAGCCACTCTAATTCAGACCACCACAATCCCCAGTCTCTCTTCCTTCCAACCTTTAGTAATCCTGTTCTGCCTGTCCTGTCTCTGAAGTATGAACTATTCTAGATGCTTGATATAAATGGGATCATACTGTGTATGAGCTTATGCCCAGCTCATATCATTTAGCATGATGTTTTAGAGGTTCTTCCTTGTTAGCGTGTCAGTAAGGTCGAATGATAGACCATGGTTTGTCTGTGGGAATATGACTGTTGCAAACATTAGAGTATCCATTCTGTTTGAGTTTTGCTTTGCAGGTCTGTTTATTTGTTTGTTTTGAGTACTCCAGAGTAGATATTAGGTGCTTTGATAATTCTGTATTTAATTTTTGATTTGAGGAATTGCATGACAGCCACCTCATATTACCATTTGTTCAACATTATACAAGATTTTCAATTTCTTTTTTTTCCCTTGCTTTCTTGTTGGATGTGAGGTGCATCTCACTTACCTTCCCTGACAATCACCTACTGAGTGTCTGATGTTCCTGTGGACTATTTTATATTCTATCTTTTTTTCTGTCTGTCTGTCTGTCTATCTATATCTATCTATCTATCTATCTATCTATCTATCTATCTACCCATCTACCTATCTATCTACCTATCTACCTGTCTGTCTGTCCATCCGTCCGTCCGTCTGTCTATCTATCTGAGGCAAGGTCTTGCTATGTAGTTCTGGCAGGCCTGGAACTGCTGTGTAGATCTGGCTGGCTGTGAACTCCTGAGTGCTGGGAATAAAGGTGTGTGTCTCCATGCCATCCCTGTTCTTTAATTTTTAAGTAAACTCTGTCACTGAGTTTTCATTGGTATCACAGTAACCTTTCACGCCATTCTTAAAATATATGTTTTAAGGACCAAAGAAAGCCAATAAAAAGAGATATCTTTTTTTCTCAAACTAGTTTTCTCTGTTCTAGAGAATCCAGTTACTACTTATTTCTAGAGAGAAGATGGTGCCAAATGCTTAGCAACTACGACAAAAAGATGTTGTCTTTCTCCCATATTAAAGAAAGTTTGTTTCTGTAAAAATCAAAAGAATGAGCTGTTCTATTGAACCAAATGGCAGATAAGTTACAGAAAAAGCTGCAATAACTGATGCTTGGGCTTCCTTTGGTGTGCCAGAGATTGCATTGTCCTTAGAGCAGAACGTATGGGTTATTAAAGTTTGCTTTCACTTGAACACCCTATCATTTGCTCCTTTGACATTTCCGTATGTTCCTATTAGCAGTAGGACATCAGAGATGGGACCTGGACTCATTTTTTGACCTTTGCCTATAATTTCTTACTGCACACACTATCTGTAAAGCTTACTGACATTATCCATCTATATTGTTTTAAAACTACTTTATTGAACCCATTGCAAATTAGCATCTTCAGGAAAAATGCATAAAAGGGGAGGAGAAGGAGTTTGATTAAAGATGTTGCACCATATATGCATTGTCCTTCTCTACTACTCCCTGGAAACCTGACTGGGTGACTCGGGAATAAAGAAAGGACAGATACACATACAGAAAAACTAGGATGGAGTAGGCTGTGCTCACTCTGATGGAGGGCAGCAACACAACCTGGAAGCTCAGCATGTGTTTTATGTGCAGCAAGAAAGGGGTAGGTTAGCTGTTCTAGTGGAGGTCTCTGCAAGGGATCAGATTCAGGTTGCAGTCATCTGGGAGGAGGCAGCTGCTGTTGCTAGATTTGGCACACATTGGTCAGTTGTTCCTAAACACTCCTACTTGGACCAGAGGAAGGCTTGGCCATTCCCATGGGTCACCACTGGGGTCTTTGACATGGCTGTGCTCAGGTCAACAAAACACATTCACTCAGGACTTTATCCTGTCCACCACATATTTGTAATACTGTGCTCTCTTGAAGTAGGTTTATGGGAATTTTTCATGCAATTCATTGGCAAGTCATCAATGTATAGCCTTAGCTGAACCAGTTCCCTTAGTAAGTGTCCCAATTAGTGAGGTATTGAGGGAGTGGACTAGGGATGAGAAAATACAGAAGATGGGGATCTGGGGCCAGGAGGCCTTGCTCAAGCTGATGACTTATGCCAATGAAGTTTATCAAGAAGTACAAAATATTATGTAATATTTGTAGGGTGAGAATGGGCCATGGTGAGCAGAAAGTTCACCAAACAGGATTGACTAAGAGAACACAGCTGCCTTAGGACTGATAACCACAGCCCTTTGCGGGAGACATTCAGGTTCCAGGAACTGAAACATTAACTCCATCGAGGCCCTTGATCTGGTCCCAGACCCAGACCTTGTCAGTCCTGCCCCTGGACAAGGACATAGAACTAATATCCCTTTGTCCTTCTATCAAGGCCTTTGTGAAGGCTGTGGATTGGTGTGGCTCCCAACACTCAGCAGTGAGAATTTGAGAATTCACTGTGTGCCTCCTCTAAGTGTCTGACATTGAGTTTATGGTTTTGGCACCACCTGTATACTCTTCACACTAAACTAGAAAATTAAATATTTAGTGGATGGTCCTACTACGTTTTGAAATCATAGATAGAAGAGAAAACATTAGGACATTCCACTTTGTAAAGATTGGATATTCTCTTTGTGGGGATTGAGTTTCAATTGTACATTTCTATTTGTGTATCTTGGGTATTTATACATTTAGATTTCATGATAATACAGAGAGTACATAGCATTGGACTACATTAACCTATTGGTGATGAGCACTTTTGGGTGTTCTGGTAGAAGAAGACCTTCTTAAGCTAAATTAAGTTGTACATTACAATTCAATAGTTACACCATATGTATGTAGTTTTCGTTCTGTAGAGTCTGGCTCAGCCTAGTGTTTAGAAAGTAGGGAAGCAGAGTAACAGATAGGGTACACCCTCCCCCCCAACTCAATCATCTTCTTCAGTTGCCGAATGTCTTAATTAGGTCTCAATTGCTGTGACAAACATCACAACCCAAAGTAACTTGAGGAGAAAACGGCTTATTTTATCTTACCCTTCAGGTAAAAGTCCATCACTGAGGAAACTCAAGGCAGGAGATCAAGGCAGGAACTGAAGAGGAGACCGTGGAGGAGTGCTACTTATGGGCTTGCCACTCATGGCTTGCTCAGCCTGCTTTCTTATTACACCCAGGACCACTAGCTGAGGAATGGCAACACCCACAATAGGCTGGACTCGCCCACATCAGTCACTAATTAAGAAGATGTTCCACAGGTTTCCCCAAAAGCCCATCTGGTGGGAACATTTTCTCAATTAAGGTTTCCACTTCCCAAATGACTCTACATATGTCAGGTTGTCATAAAACTACCCAACACACTGAAGAGAGCTTCTTCACAGCCAAAAGTAGTTCTGCTTCTATTCCGTCAAAATTATATGAAGAAATAATGTAAAACTCCAGCTCAAAAGAAATCCCAACATGTTATATACACCTTGATCTTGTTTTCCACCAAAAAGTTAGATTTTTTTTTAGCTATATTAAATAAAATATACACCAAAAGTATGGCATAGGTATGCCTTTTGTGAATTCACTCCATGGTGTGAAACAAACAAACAAAAAAAATGTGTACAGATTGGAAAGAATTGCCTGTTCTCATTGAGTATATGTTGCTCACTATCACATTTAGATTTATGTAAAATGCAAACAGCACTGAGTATTCCTAATATACAATTATGGCTAAGTGTTAGACTAAATATAAATTACTATGAAAAGTGGTGTTCTCTGTTCAGAGTGAAAAAGAAGCTAAGAATTGGATTTTTTTAAATGTGGTTTATTACTTTTAGTTACATGTATGTGTGTGGATCTGTGTACTTGAGTACACTGGGCCCCTTGGAGGTCAGAGGCATTGGATCCCCCTGGAGCTGAAGTTACAGGTAGTTATTAACTGTTCAACATGGGTGCTGGGAACTGAACTCAGGTCCTCTACAAGAGCAGTGAGTGCCCTTTTACCTCTGTATTATCTCTCTAGCCCCAAGAGTGAGATTGTAATTCTAGACAAATAGCTCTCTCCATCCCCCCCCCCCACTGCAGTTTAAGCCTCATACTTAATAGGTAACCAATCTACCATTCCGTCCTCTGAATATTCTCAGTCCTCGTTATTTTTAATTTGGAGATTGTCTCACTAATCTGCCTATGGTGGCCTTGAAATCACCCTGCAGCTTACTCAGGCTTTGAACTTCCATCCCTCCAGAGTATGCCTATGCCTCCAGAGTAGCAGGGATTATAGATCTGTGCCCCCACACCTGGGTGACACACAGATTTTTAATTCTTGGCAGAGAAGGGTGAGTAGTTTTCACACAAGTTTTACCAATTAACATCAAATAATTAAAAAGCATAGGTAACATAAAGGATGAGTTTTACAGCTCTTTGTTTAGTTTTTAAAATTAAATTGAGAAGGACATTAATTCTCAAAAGAGAGATATCAGTTGCTGTTTCATTTTCCAGGGTTTTTCTCCAGATTCCAAACTCCAGTTGCAACAAGGAGAAGTTTTTCCACACCACAGTCCCAGCATCAAGCATCCAGTCCTGTGTGGAAGCTGGGCCGGCTCAATCACGTGGCCATAGCAGTGCCAGATTTGGAAAAGGCCTCATCATTTTACAGGGATGTTCTAGGGGCCCAGGTGAGTGAGGCGGTCCCTCTTCCAGAACATGGAGTATCTGTGGTTTTTGTCAACCTGGGAAATACCAAGATGGAACTGCTTCATCCACTGGGGAGTGATAGTCCAATCACAGGCTTTCTGCAGAAGAACAAGGCTGGAGGAATGCATCACGTCTGTATCGAGGTAGCTTGCCATCTTAATGTCTGCTGTTTGCAGCCTCTCACTCACACATGCTTTTTATGCTGTTGAAGATTGCGTGTGACCAGAATCTTTTACTACTTTTTAAAGGGAGCAGGACTATTCTTTCTCTGTCTCTCTGTCTCTCTGTCTCTGTCTCTCTCTGCCTCTCTGTCTCTCTCTGTCTCTCTCTCTCTGTCTCTCTCTGTCTCTCTCTCTCTCACATACACACACACACACACACACACACACACACACACACACACACATTTTCTTTCCTTTTAGGAAACTGTAACAATAATATTGATGAATTATGAGGACAACTAGATACAATAGACTTAAAACAGGCCACCAAAGTGGTTGTATAGATTAAGTGTGGCCTCTCATAACAGGAATGTAAGCGCTTTTCACTGCCACCATGAGGCAATTAGGCACATGAAGAAAGTTTATAAAATAAGAATTTCATCAACTTGCCAAGGTTTTAGTTGTAGTGCCAGGGATTGAACTGAGGGCCTCATATAGGCTAAGCATGTGCTAGACACTGAGCTACATCCCAGCCAAAGTTTTCTTATAATTCTGTTCTATCCCTAAAAAAACGAATGACTTACTGCTTATTATAAACCTAAATCATTTTTAATTACTGATTTTTCTTTTCTTTTTTTTTTTTTAGATATTTTCTTTATTTACATGTAACTTTATCCTTTCCCAGTTTCCCCTCCAAAAAACAAACAAACAAACAAAAACAACAAGAACAAACCCCTGTTGCCTCCCCCCTCCCCATGCCTGCCACCCCACCCTCTCCCACTTGTTGGCCCTGGCATTCACCTACACTGGGACACAGAACCTTCACAAGGCCTAGGTCCTCTCCTCCTATTGATGATCGAATTTGCGATCCTCTACTATACGCGTGCTGCCAGAACAATCAGTCCCACCATGTATAGTTCTTGGTTGGTGGTTGGGTCCCTGGGAGCTCTGAGGGTACTAGTTAGTTCATATTGTTGTTCGTCCTAAGGGGCTACAGACCCTTCAGCTCCATGATTTTTCTTTTAAATAACCCCACTCCCAATACCATGCCAAGCATGTGGAAGTCAGAGGACAGCTTTCACAAGTCTGTTCTCTGCTTCCATCGTGTGTGTTCTGGGGATCAAACTCAGGTCATCAGGACTGGTGGCCAGCATGTGGCCTCACTGCACCATCTCTCGGGGCCCTGAATTTTAATGCCTCCTAGCTGCATTTTGCTAACAGTGTCTGAGAAAACATGAAGAAATGTTTGACAAGAGCATTCTCATTACAGAACATTTATCTGTAGATGGTCGTGTTTGGATAGCTGACTGTTAGACTACCAGCAATGCCACTTAGGCTTTAGTTTAAATTAATTTGATAGGACAAGTCATTGGTTAGGCATAATCAGAAAATTAATGGGAAAGCCTCAGTCTTAATGCAGAAGAGAGCAGAGTAGACTAGAATGAAGTCAAGGGTATATTCATACATGAGCGTCTTATGTTCTGCCAAGTACATGGAATTCAGCAAATAATATAGCATGTCCCCAGTGAAGAGGGGGTACTTGAACAGTCAAGAGGACTGTACTACGATATGGGAATTAAGATGTGTATCTTCTCAGCAATACAAGTGAGGTAGAAGGTGATTGCTCAGACGGTATCATGGGGCATGGGCTATATGACTGTGAAGGAATTTCCCAGAGAGAAGGAGGCAAGAGCTGCTACACCAGAGGGACTAGCATGGGGAAAGTTAACAGCTAACAAGCACATGACAAAGCCTTTGGCATATATGAAGTACTTGATGCACATCGTTTTCTGTCACTCTCATTGTTGCTTTGTTAGGATGCCACTGACCCATGTGACAGGTGTAAAAACCAAGACTTGGTTAATGTGTCCACAGTGACATTAGATGTACACAGCAGGGCTCAGGTTCAAACCAGATTTGTTCTATTTCCAGAGTGTGGTCTTAGCCATGAGGCCAGTTGCCTTCATTGTATGGTCAGACCTTATAATTTAAGGTTAGGGAAGCTATCTGACATAAGATCAGGAACTACACAGGCCTGGATGCCTACCATTTCTTTCACTCTTGCGAAGTTACTTTGGCTGTACATTTTGTAAATGGTTTGTGGGAGCCCCCCAGGATGAAAAGCCAGACCATCTGCCTTTGAGCCTACTCTCCTTTCTCCTACACTGTGTGGTCTACGTTCCACATCAAGAGTGCTAATGCCATGAAAGGAGGCCAGCTGTGAGTCAGAAGTTCAGCTGAGTAGAGAAAAATGAGAGTCCTGTAAAGTAGCAGCAAATTCAAAAGTGGGGATCAGAAGAGGGGAAATAGAAACGTTATGAACGTAAAATGAAGGTAAGTGACGGGTGACGGCATGGAAAGTGCTCAGCCGCTCTTACAGTCAGACTCGTAGGTTGACCTGAAGTTGCCACACACAAAAGGGGCTTAATTACATGGATTTTATTTTCTGGTCCTGAATGGACACTCTTGGTTTATCGGACTGCTTCAGGCATTGCTGTTCAGCAGCCAACAGAAGGGATATCAGAGAGAGAATAAAGTGCATATGAGGTCACTTAGGCAGTCATCTGTCACTTCAACTCATATCCCGGTGACCTGAACTTAATCAGATGGTACATTTGGCTGCAAGAGAGGCTAGGATAGGTAGTCTGTGTCTAGGCAGCTCCGTGTGCTGCTGAAATAAGAAAGGTTTTTAGAATTAAAGGGAAGAAAGACAGAGAGCATCCATCTGGGCCAGACTTGGCTATCAATCTCTGTAACACTTGGTAATCTTATTTATTTATTTTTAAGATTTATTTTATGTGTTTGGGTGCTTTGCCTGCATGTATGTCTGTGCACCACATGCATGCAGTGCCCGTGGAGGCCAGAAAGGGGCATAAGATTCCTTGTAACTGGGGTTACAGATAGTGGTAAACCACCATGTGAGTGTTGAGAACTGAACTCCAGGCCTCTGGAAGAGCGGCAAGTGTTCATAACCACTGAACCCTCTCTCTCCAGCCCCACCTTGGCAGTTTTAAAAAAGAGGTATTGTAAAGAGAGCCTACTCTTCTTTCTGAATAGACAGATATTGCAGGATGAAGATCCTGGAGGCTTGTCATTTATTTCTCCCCGAGTGGTGGCATTCTCAGAGGGTGGTGTCACAAGGTGGAGGGGGCTTGATTCCTCAGAAAATGCTGAGCAAAAGTTCTAGCCTTTTCTTGAACAGAAAACATACTTGTGAGTCTAAATATTGAGATCTCACTCAGTGTATTACAGAACTATAGCCAGTCTATTCTGGCTGAAGGACTTGAGTCTTGAACTGTCTTCTAAAGTGCAAAACTGTGAGAAAGTCAGTGCAAAGAAAGCCTCCTCTGCGGCCGTGGAGTGGAGTGGAGTGGAATCGGCAGAACTTGGCTTGCTCAGGAGCGTGCGTCAGAGAGCTGGAGCTCTGCTGCCCAGTTCCTGCTCTAAGCTTCTTGCGTGACGCATGTGCTGTCCCAGATGCTTCACTCACGTGACTGGTAGTGAGCGCACTCTTACAGCTTGGTGCTCAGCTGGCCTTTTTTAATAGGAGGGCCTACAGGAGATCTCTTTGGCTTGGCAAGCTAAGCATAGTCCTGAGGATAGCTGGATTTCTTTCTTTCGAGTATATTACGTGTGTATCCCCACTAAGCCAGGGAATGACTGTGTGGCCCCTTCTGATGGAGCCTTCTGCCATTGCCTGTTGGCAGTTGGTGGGTTTAAAGCAGGCTCCCCCTTTTTTTTTTTTTTTTGAAAGCAAGCCCTAGATCCTGACTTTTTTTTTTTTTTAAGTGTATATAAGTGTTTTGCCTGCATATGTATATACCTGGTACCCAAAGAGGACAGAAGAGGGCATAGAGGACACTGGATCCCCTGGAACTTTAATTACAGGTGATTGGGAGCTGCCATGTAGGTGCTGGGAATAGCACCTACTCTAGAAGAGTAGCCAAATGCTCTCAACTGCTTAGTCATCTTGCTAGATCCTAGATCCTGACGCTTAGTGGTAAGAGCCATGTTTTCAAAGAGGTATAGCCATGAATGTGTTTTGAGAAGGATAATGTGAAATTTTTCAAAGCTCTAAAATGATTTGAATTATGAGATACCAGAGAAGAGGAAGTTGAGACCAGCAGTGTTCGCATACGCAAGAAGCAGCAACATAGATGTCTAGCCCTTGTGAACATAAGAATATTCAGGAGTGTTGAAACTTGACAAAGTAGAAGGTTCATAAGCACGATATCATGAAATGTTTTTCCTCAGCTTTCTGTAGCATTTTGGTCATATACACCTTAAGTTATGCATGTCTTTTTTGTTACATGACTTTTCTGGGGAGACATGAAAGAAATTTCTGTCTGGATTCAAGGGTATCAACAGCCCAAAGATTAACCCATCCAACTCACCTTGATGAGTAGAATGGCTTTAATTGGGGTTCTCTTAGCAGGTGGTGGATGGCTAAGGAGAACTGTATCTAATTGCAAAATTGCCAGAACCTTGTCTGACTTATTTTATGTGGCTCTCATTCTATAGCAGAACTGATGCCACAGGCTTAGAGCACCACCTGGTATTAAAGCAGTAGAAGTGACTATGGGCTTAGATAGCAAGGCACAAGCAAACACAGAGCCAACAAAGTTACATTTATGTGCAGTCTGTTCTTGCTCTTACTGGGGATTCTGTTGGCCTCAGAAAATATTGTCCCATGGAAGATGACTTTGTTTTTTTATAGTCTGGAACATAGACAGCTTAATGCAGCTAGCTGCAAAATGGAGTCACCCTGGGTGCGATTTGGAGAACTACACTTCTGTAGGTGTTCATAGTTCTTCTCTAGCGTACTATGTCTTTTGCCATTTCTTTCTAATACCATCCTTTCTTTTGTCATCCTAAGCCCACTCATTGGGGAATTGGCTTTCTTCTGTCTAGTATCAGATAAGTTCTTTCTCGCTGGAACCTCGTTTGAAACCTCTGATTGTGTAGTATTTGATGTGGACGCACTTTATGGCTATGGAAGTGTGTGGAATCAGCGTCTGTTGGTTGAGCCTCTGTGTGCATGTGCACACGCCCGTGTGTGTGTGTGTGTGTGTGTGTGTGTGTGTGTGTGTGACAGAGTGCATTTGGGGAGGGTTTTGGCTACCATGGAGGTTCAGGGCTAGTCATATGTAGAATACACAATTACAGGAGGACATGGAGATTAGCATAAAGACTGAGACCAAGCGGCATGAGATATATGACCTCATGTGAGTTGGCATGGTATGGAACACCTGAGTGCGTGTTAGTCATAGGGGTAGATTCATTGGGCAGGTATTGGGAAGAAACAAACTGGACCAAGAGAGTCTACGTACTGGGACTCTTGGGTACCTGTTGTTGGGACCCAGGCAAGGTGTGGAGGCTGTGGTTTAAGGTGTAATTGTGTATTATTAGAGAGAGAGGCTTCCATGCAGGGGAGATGGGTAGTATGACGAGTGTGAGCTTAGATGGAGGGAGGAGCACAACCATGAACATGCTGGAGCAGTCTGGTACAGACATTGCTGGAGAGAGATGGAAGAGAGTGGCGGCCTCAAGGGGGTTGGTTAACCAGCTGAGTGGCAGTAATGGGAACCAGGTGTTTATTCAGGAAGAATATTAGGTTTGATTTAAAGATTATCTTACTTTTGTAGTTTAATGCAGAAACGTAAATAAGGAAACTATTATTTTTGTTAGATAGGTAAACATAAAACATACAGCACCAGTTGTAATTTTGATGTTGGCATGGTCACATACTAGATCCACTTTTCCTATTGTTATCTTCGTGTTTTACAGGCCTTTTTAATTGAGACATATATGCCTTATGAAAGTTAGGTGACTTTAGGTTGGTGGTTCTGCTCTTGAGGGAGATGGTGGCATACTGCCTGTTCATCTTTCTTTGTAGTAAAAGACACTAATAAAATAATGTTGGTATGAAGTGAAACCTCACCAAACTGTCCACCTGTTTATCTGCTTTGCATCATTCTCTGGAAATGTTTCTGTCCCATGAAATCTCCACATCCAGGACACAGTGGCACAATCCTATTGCAGAAGGATTTCCTGAGGAAGGTTTTTGCCAAAAAGAAAACGGATGTTTAAAAGGCCATTTCACTATGTTGTACACACTGGCCTTGAGTGTGTAGGGTTAAGTGATGCTCCTGCCTTAGCCTCTAGTGTGGATGAGAAAACAGGTGTGTGACACCATTGGACTAAACTAACATTATTATTTGTGTGACCATATGCAGGTCAGAGGTCAATGTCTTCTTCAATCACTCTCTACCTCTTTTAGAGACAATTTCTCATGGAACCTGGAGTTCACAGATAAGGCTAGGCCAGCGGGCTGGTGCATCCCAGGGACACCTCTGTCTCTGCCTTCCCAGTATTGAGATTGAAGACAAGTGCCACCACACTGGCTTTACAAGGAGCTGGGGGTCAAGTTCATGCCCTCAAGCTTGCGGGTCAAGCATACTGCGAGGTCCCACCTCCTAAAGGTTCCACTGCCTCCTAATAGAGCTGCGTGCTGGAGATCAGGCTTCTGGAGTATACCCAAGAGCAAAACTGTAGCACTTGATGTTAAAAATAGGCTTAAAGAGTGTTTTCCTGTGAACTAGTGGAGCCAGCATTTGGGAATTGCTGTACGTAGCCTCTACCAGGCTTTATGGCAAATAAGGAAGCTCAGGTAATGAGTGTCATCAGAAGCAGTCCTAGGAATACACAGGAAGCCTCTGCAGAGACAACATTTAAAAGGTTTATTATTCTAGGGGCCTGTGGAGGCCAGAAGGGGGTCATGCAGCTGGATTTATAGGCAGTGCCGAGCCACCCAGCGTGGGTTCTGGGAACCCTGGAAACAGTGGCTGGGTGTTCTAGAAAAGCAGTTTGCACTCAACTGCTGAGCAGTCACCCTGCCCTACTCAGAATAATGTTATGTTTATACAGTTCACTTAGATCTAGCCTTTAGGGTAGGATTGAAGCATTTAAATATTTAATCTAGACTTCTCACGTAGCTTTAATAGATTTAAATCAGGTTGAAGATTGAATTCATTCATTATTGATAACAATTAGCAACATTATATTTTTACATGAAACAAACTCTCTTTGTTAAATCAATCAAACTATCATGAACTGTTAAGAGTGGCACATTGTTACTTGTTCATAAAATTTTGCTTGTTTGTCAAACTGAGACTTATGTACCTTAAGGTCACAAGGTAAAACTTGCCCACCAGCCTAGAAAATATCACTGCCTTTTTAATTTTTTTATGTTTATGTATTTTATTTTGTGAGTGTTTGCTGGCATGTTTGTATGTGCACAACTTGCTTGCCTGGTACCACAGAGTTCAGAAGAGGGCATTAGATTCCCCTGGAACTAGAGTTACAGGTGATCGTGAACCACCACTTGGGTGCTGGGAACCAAAACCAGATCCTGTGCTGGAACGAGTGCTCTAACCTCTGAGCATTCTCTCCAGCCCCACGCTGTCTCTTTTGAATGTGACCACTGAGCGCTTAGGGTGATGAAAACTTACCTGAATATTCTGAATCCTAATTATGATAATCCAGACACTTTAAAGCACCGATAACTGTCAAGAATTCTCAACTCAGTGTAAGACAGGAGAATCAACCTCAGCCCCAGACTCACATTGACAGACTCAGTTGCTGGTAAGAAGTTAAAATGGGGACCAGACAGCCCAGGTTTACACTAATGCCACGCAGGACCCCAGGGAGCTATCAACAGATCTGCAAGTGCTCTCAGAATAGCAAAGACACTTTTAAAAATGCATTACGATTGACTGTGTTGTTTTTATTACTTGAGGGGCTAGAATTATTTTCCCACAGCAAGTTTGTTTTGTTGTTGTTTTGTTTACATTTCTTATATAGCTATAACATGTACTTTCAATTAGAAAATAGTTTTAGTTTATTCTATTGTTGGGGTCCAGGAGTCACCCCACAAACCATAGGGACACAGATCTCAGTCAGACAGGGATGGCTTATTGAACACACACCTAAAGACTGATTGCCTAGGGCAGCAGCTCGGAGCTGTGCTCTGAACATTTCTCAGGGACAGCTTATAAAAGCTAAAGCCATAAAACCCATAATGAGCTCATACACAGGTGCTGGAAATGCTGCCCCCGTGGTTGGCCCTGACTCAAGCCATTTTAGACATAACAATTCATATTGACCTTTAATTTGCTGGATCCTATGTGAAGTTTATAGTTGTGGGATTTCTTAAGATTAACAAACCTCATAACATACAGAACATAACAGGGTATGTGATCAGCATGACCCTGCTCTGAATTAAGTTATTTTTCTGTGTCAATGACTGGCAGGCATATTAACAGCAACAATATG
Source organism: Montemys delectorum (assembly GCA_019843815.1). Classification (NCBI taxonomy): domain Eukaryota; kingdom Metazoa; phylum Chordata; class Mammalia; order Rodentia; family Muridae; genus Montemys; species Montemys delectorum. The sequence continues at coordinate 27,570 of JADRCD010212628.1, forward strand.
AAATGGCTGACAGTCATGGAACAAAATGGCTACAGCTATGTTAGGTGACAGGCCTCAACACTTTTGTAATTGTCAAACAAACGTTCATAGTATTCTTAAAGAATTGTACATTTGGAGCTAAAGCAGCAGTTCTCAACCTGTAGTCATAACCCCTACAAAGGTGTCGGTGGAAAACACAGGTATTTACATCACAATTGATAAAAGTAATAAAATTACAGTTATGAAGTACCAGTGAAACTAATTGTAAATTGGGGGTTACCTCAAAATGAGAAATTCTATTAAAGGGTTGCAACACTAGGAAGGCTGAGAACCACTGATCTAGAGAGATGCTTTAGTGGTTAATAGTATTTGCTGCTCTCATAGAAGATTTGAGTTTGGTTGTGAAAACCATTTACAACCTCCTGTAACTCCAGCTCCAGAAGACCTGATACCTCCAGCCTCCAGGCACCTGCACGCTCATGCACATACTACACTCAGACACATATTTACTAACAAATTAATATTAAAAAGAATTGAAAATTTCACAGCAACACTAGTAGAAAGACTGATCTACCACAAGATCTTTAAAATGAAAATGAGTCGATGAAAGAATTAGAAATAGATGCTGGTTTAATATTAATATTTTTTTAAAAAGTAACTTGTTACATTTTAGAAGTGTTGGCTAGTGTGCTGGCTGTTTTTGTCAATTAGTGTCACCTGAGAGGAAGAAACCTCAACTGAGGAAACGCCTCCCTAAGATCATCCTGAAGGCAAATCCATGGGGGTATTTCTTAGTTAATGATTGATGTGTGAGGACCTGGTCCATTGTGAATGGTGCCACATTTAGGCAAGAAGTCCCAAGGTGTATAAGAAAATAACCGGAACCCTCAAGAATAAGAGTCCCAAAAAGTGGTTGAGGTGTTAAGGATGATAAATAAATAAGAAGACAAAAGCAAAGTCTTATATAAATGGCCAAAGTCAGCACAAAGCTGAACCAGACACTGAACTACTATTCCCTTTGTCCTTTCATCAGAGCCTCTAGAAAGACTTGTTGGATTGGTCTCAACAAGAAAACAAGCCAGAAGGAGCAAGCCAGTAGCAGTGTTCCTGCCCTGACTTCTCTCAGTGATAGAGTGTGATCTATGAGCTGTAAGATGAAATAAATCCTTTCCTCTCCAAGTAGTTTTTGGTCATGATATTTTATCTTAACAAAAGAAAGCTAATTAAAGCATTTAGTTTAGGATTACACCCTGGATTATGGGCAATTAAATAATACACTAGGACACAACATCTAAACTGTAGATATTTGTGCTTGGGTAGAATGGTCTATAAATTTTTGCCATAATTTAAATAGAAGTTATCAAAAGGCATTAAACTTACATTATAAAACTTCAACATAGGAAGTAGGAAAATGAAGAACCCCTAAATTCTTGTCACTCAGATCTAACAGTTCCTAATATCTTGTCACATCTTGTTTCTTTGTTAAACCATCTCAAAGTAATTTCTACCATGTCATTTTGCCCTTACCTGTGAAACAGGCACTCATTAGATGACATTATGCCAATCAGAATTGAAGGTAGCTCTCTGAAATGAGCCAGACTAGAAAACTGAGTAATAGATGTCATTTTGCAGTTGACTTCCTCTAACTAGTATTTAACAAGATCCAGTCATTACAAATGTGATTGATTTCTTCATACTTTTTGTGTTAAAGAACTTCCTTATGTTAGTGTGCTATGTCTGTTAGACTTAATGAACCAAGGTTCAGCCACTATTAGTAAGGCCTAGATTTTGTTCAGACTTTTGTACTTTTATCCAGTGCCTTTTTGTTTTTTTCAGAACAGGGTCTCTTTGTGTAGCCTTGGCTGACCTGGAACTCACTCTGAAGACCAGGCTGGCCTTGAACTCAAAGAGATCCACCTGCCTCTGCCTCCCAAGTGCTGGGATTAAAGGCGTGCACCACCATGCCGAGCTCCAGTGTACCCTTTGTTTTTGTTGTTCCAGAATCTCATATTAGATTTAGCTGTCATGTCCCCTTTGACCATGACAATTTCTCAGAATTTGCTTGTTGGTGGTGGCCTTGACACATAGGAAAGCTTTCTAGTTGCTTTTAAATTGTCATTGAGAAGTTCCTGGTGTTTTTCTCCTGGTTGAACTGAGATTGTTGACTTGGAAAGATGAATGTCATTCTCATTGCCTCACATCACCTTGCCCATCTACCTGAGAAGTCAGTTCATTTTACCACTGTACAGTAACCATTCCTTTTCCCCCCACCATACTCTTTCTTTGGAAAGCAACCATCATGTAAAGTCCTACTTAAGTGGAAAGATGCATCAACCTGAACTTATGGCTATAGCTTCACCTCTTGGGAGCTATTTAGATCTATGTGGGTTGACATATTACACCATTTTTTAAAATTTATTTTTATTTTATTTTATTTTATTTTAATTTTTTTGATTTTTCAAGACAGGGTTTCTCTGTATAGCCCTGGCTGTCCTGGAACTCACTCTGTAGACGAGGGTGGCTTCGAACTCAGAAATCCACCTGCCTCTGCCTCCCAATTGCTTGGATTAAAGGTGTGTGCCACCAGCATCCGGCTACACCATTTTTTTTTTTAAAATACTTTCTATTATCTGAGGTGGGAGAGGTGCCTTGGCAGTTAAGAGTACATGTTGCTCTTCTGGGAGACTCTGGTTCTATTCCATATCTCAGCTCACAACTGTTTCTGGGTGTGCTTGTTGTTTGTTGGAGTGTTATTGGTTCCAAGCTGACTAATAAATATGTCTGTATGTCTTAGTTAGGGTTTTACAGTTGTAAAGAGACACCATGACCAAGGCAACTCTTATAAAGACAACATTTAATTGGGACTGACTTACAGTTCAGTCCATTATCATCAAAGTGAGCACAGCCTCGTTCAGGCAAGCATGATGGAGGAGTTGCTGAAAGTTCTACATCTTCATCTGAAGGCCGCTTGAAGACTGGCTCCCACATGTTTAGAAGGAGGGTCTCATTGCCCATCCCCACAATGACACACACTTATTCCAACAAGGCCACACCTACTCTAATGAGGCCACACCTCCTAATAGTGCCTCTCCCTGGGCCAAGCATAGTCAAACCACCATACTATATGTAACTCTGTAGAAGACAAGAGTTACCACTCTAAGTTGTATAAACTTCCTGGAACCTGTGGCCTGATTCAGTCTCACATGGAGCTCCCACTGTCCCCATCACTTGTCTGATCCTCCTTTCCTACACTGCAAATGAACATGAGACACATTGAAGAGACTCAGCAGAGAATTGTACAAGTTTGAAGAGCAGCATTTTGATAGCAGCTTTGTATGGTTTTTATTTATAATTTTAATCACAAAGGTCATAACCAGGTAGGAGTTCGGTGGGAGGTGGAGGGGATCAGGAAAGCATATTTGCTGAGTACCTACTATGTGCCAAGTGCTCAGAACCTATTGGTCACCTTATTTTGATCTCTAGAAGATGCTTGTGCTAGTAGATTTCCTTCACTGTAAGAAATAGAGACAATGAATGAAGTAAAGACGAAAGGTTTATTCTGGCTCACTGACTTGGAAGTCCCGGTATATGACTTACTGTCCTCTTTGCTTGGGATGAGGCAGCACAGCATAGCAAGGAGCAAAGAACACCACCGTCTTCTTCAAAGACATAGCCCAATGGCCTGAGACTTTCCTCTAAGCCCTGCTGATTAAAGGCTCACTATCTCCCCACAGCACCAACCTGGGGAGCAAGTGTTTACTAGTGAACCTTTGGAGAACCTAAGTCCCACACATAACAACCTCCTTTTTTCTTTCATTATAGATGAGAAACCCACCTCCCTATGAAAAGGTTTGTTCAATATTAAAAGAAATCTATACAGTATAATATACACAATGTAGGTTACAAAAAGAAACATCTACCAATATAAAACGTCTTTGGTGTTGCAATTTTCATATTTTTTCTACTGAAAAACTTAGGCTTATTTTGGGTTGTTTTTGTTGTTGTTGTTGTTTGTTTTTTGTCTTTTTTTTTTTTTTTTTTTTTTGGTGCTGAGGATGGAACTCAGGGCCGACTACATGCAATCTGGGCAATGCTTCATGACTGAGCTACCCTACCCCAGCACATGTGGTAGTTCAAGAATAGTCCTGTCCAAAGGCAGAGGAAACAGGTGGTACAAGCTCAAGCCATACAGTAGAATTCGGTATTTTATGATCTCAGATGCACCCATATTTTTCTCCTTTTCCCAGGTGGACAACATAAATGCAGCTGTGATGGATCTGAAGAAGAAGAAGATCCGCAGTCTGAGTGACGAGGCCAAAATAGGAGCACATGGGAAACCTGTGATTTTCCTCCATCCCAAAGACTGTGGTGGGGTCCTTGTAGAACTGGAGCAAGCATGATTTATAATTGTGAGAAACTTCATTAATTGACCCAAGCAACCCTTATCAATGTTATCAGATGTATTGTGCTACTACTTCCACTACTTTAAAACTTTAATTCAGAAAGATTAAAATATTTGCACATGTGTATACATACATGTATTTGTTATTTGAATTTGGATGAAATCTTAATTACCAAATACTTGACGTTGTTAAAATCATGTTCATAGGCACTTCATTGAACCTCTCCACTCAGACAGACCGCCTACATCCTTCTCCAGAGTCTACTCCAGTGAGTCTCCCTGTTCTCCATACATACCTTCTCCCCAACCTACCAGATCCAGCCCAGGTCCTACATTGAGTTTCTCAGCTTAGTTGGGCCTCCTCTGCCTGTCCTGCAACTGATCTCTAGGCTTCTAACTCACAGGCCCCTCCCATGCCACATCTAACTTTGTACCCAGCCATATCTATCTCTACACCCCTAGGTTGGATGAAGAGGAACATCCCATACATCATTGCAGTCCCCTTGGTCCACCTGACTTGTTACAGCCAACCCACTTCCAATAACTACGACCCCCCCACACACACATACAACACCCTCTCATCTGCCCCATCCTCTCATCTGTCCATATCAGACATACAGGTAACCAAAGAAACCCACATGTCCACATCCCATCGAAGAAATACCAATAATATGAAAGTTCCAACTTTAAAGATAAACACTGCCTTAGAGTAAAAGGATAGACAAAAGTATTCCAATTAAATGGCACCAGGAAGCAAAAAGGCATTGTTACCTGAATATATGACATGATAGACTTCAAACTAAAATTGATCAGAAGAGATTAATTGGGAAACTTTATTCTAACCAAGGGAACAGTTAACCAAGAAGTTATTACTATCTTAAACATATATGCACCAAACCCAGGGGTACCCAGTAGCATTTTTTTTAAGCACTACTAGATTTAAGGACACAAATACACATGAATAGTAGGTGATTTCAGTATGTCAATTTCTCCAGTAGACAGTGGTCTGGACAAAAATAAACAGAAACATTCAGAATTAATTGACACCATACATGAAATGTACTTCACAGATATGTAAATGTACCCCACCCAAATATCAAAGAATGCATATAGAACTCTACTCAGCAGCATATGGAGACTTTTCTGAAATAGACCATCCTGGAACACAAAACAAATCTTTACAATTTCAAAGAGATTAAAATCACTCCTTGGATCCTATCTGATCACAATGTAATACAACTTAAAATTGATAGCCAACAAACCTCTAGTAAATATACAAACTCATGAATATTAACTCATTACTGAATGAGAAATGAGAAAAATCAAGAAATAAAAAATTTCCTGGAGCTACATGAAAATGAAAACATGACAAAACTTCTGAGACATGTTGAAAGCAGTCCTAGGAAGGAAATTTATAGCTCTAAGTGAATACACTTAAAAAATTAGAAAGAGCACAAATAGCTGGGCAGTGGTGGCACATGCCTTTAATCCCAGCATTTAGGAGGCAGAGGCAGGCAGATTTCTGAGTTCAAGGCTAGCCTGGTCTACAGAGTGAGTTCCAGGACAGCCAGGGCTATACAGAGAAACACTGTCTTGAAAAATAAAAACAAAAAACAAAAAAGCACAAATAATATAACTCAAAAAGTTGGAAAAACAAGAACAAACCAAATCCAAACCCAGTTACTTGGAAGAAATAATAACAATCAGAATAGGAATCAGTGAAATAGAAACAAAACAAAACATACAAAAAAAAATCAATGAATCTATTGAGCTAGTGCTTAGAGAAGACAAAAATATTGACAGACCCTTAGCTTGACTAACCAAGAGAAAGAGATGATCCAAATTAACAGAATCAGAAATGAACAAGGAAGTATTACAAAAAACACTAAGGAAAGTCTGAATATTATAGGAAAATATTTTAAAACCCTGTCCTCGGTTAAGCTGGAAATCTAAAAGAAATTAGTGACTTTCTAGATTCAGTCAAACCATCAAAATTAAATCAGAAGTTAACAGCCTGAACAGACCCATAACAAATGAGGAGATTGAAAAGTAATAATAATAATAATAAACACCTTCCAGCTAAAAAATGTCAAGGGCCAGATGGATTCACAATAGAATTCTACCAGGCTTTCAAAGAAGATTTACAACAACCATTCTTTTTTTTTTTTTTTTTGAGACAGGGTTTCTCTGTGTAGTCTTGGCTGTCCTAGAATTCACTCTGTAGACCAGGCTGGCCTCAAACTAAGAAATCTGCCTGCCTCTGCCTCCCAAGTGCTGGGATTAAAGGTGTGTGCCACCACTGCCCAGCGCAACCATTCCTTGAGAGAGACCGAGAGACAGAGAGTCAGAGATAGAGGGGGTAGGGAGGAAGGATTTCTACAAAGCTAGTGTCACTCTAATATCCAAACCAGGTAAAAGCATGACAACAAAAACTATAGGCCAATATCTCTGATGAATATAGATTCAAAAATTCTCCACAAAATACTTGGAAACAGAAAACACAAAAGTATTGCACACTGTGATGAAGTGGCCTTTATTCTTGAAATGCAAGGATGGTTTAACATACACAGGACAACACTTTTAATAAATTACATAAATGGAATTAAAAGCATTATCATCTCCATAAATGCAGAAAAAGTGACAAAATCAAACAGATCTTCATGATAAATGTTCTAGAAAATGAAGGGCTAGGGGCTGGTGAGATGGCTCAGCGGGTAAGAGCACTGACTGCTCTTCAGAAGGTCGTGAGTTCAAATCCCAGCAACCGAATGGTGGCTCACAACCACCCCTAATGAAATCTGATACCCTCTTCTGTGTATTCATTTAAAATAATAAATAAATCTTTAAAAAAAAAAGGGTTTAAAAAAAAAGAAAATGAAGGGCTAGAGGGAACATAAGTTGGACATGATGAAAGTTATATACAAGAAACACACAGCCAACATCATCCTAAATGGAAAAAACTCAAAGCAATCCCATCAAAGTCAAGAATAAACCAGGGATGACCACTATCCCCACTCCTTTTCAATATTGTGCTCTAAGGACAACCTAGAGTAATGATATTTAAAAGAAAGGGAAATTCAGGGTTATAAACACAAAAATAAATTGAACTATTCCTATTTGCAGATACCATGATACTATACATTAGAGATCCCCAAAATTCTACCAGAAAATTCTAGAGCTGCTAACCAAATTCAGTAATATGGCATGATACACAATCAACTTGCACAAACCAATAGCTTTTATATATATATCAAATAAAAAAATGTACAGAGAAGGGAGTCATGGACACACTCCTAGACATAGTAGCCTAAAAGAAAAAAAAATCTATGAACGAACCTAATGAAGGAAGTGAAGGACCTCCCCAATGAAAACTTGAAACCTCTGAAGAATGGTAGAGAAAGACACTAGAAAATGCAGGACATCCCATGCTCATGGATTGGTAGAACTAATGTTATAATATCGACCATTTTTTCCAAAAGTTATTTACAGATTAAATGAAATCCAAATCCCTATCTCATTCATCACAGAAACAGAAAAAAAGCTATCCTAAAATTCATATGGAACTACAAAAGATCTAAGACAAAACAATCCCAAGCAAAAAGGAACGATGCTGGAGGCATTACCATTTCAGATCTTAAGATACATTCCAGAGCCAAAGTCATGAAAATAGTGTGAGACTGACACAAAATCATCCTGTGGACCAACAGAATAAAACCAAAGGCCCAAGGTGAAGACACATAACTTCAGCCATTTAATATTTAACAAAGATGCCAAAAACGTAAGCTGGAGGAAAAAAAATCACCTTCAACAAATGGCCCAACCTAGTACTATCATAAGAAACTTAATTAAAATATATAATATATTAATGGGTTAACAGTGAACGATCAGAAGAATAACTGTCATGCAACACATCTTCAAAGATGACTGGAGCGGCAATGTTCTTGCAGGGTGAGTAAACCTCAGGACAAACAAAATGCCAGGAAGAGAAAGATACATTATGTAACCGTAAACAAACCACCCTCCAAAGAGCTGAACTGTTCCACCTACTGATGCTGGACATGCTTTCCTTTGTGCACATTAGGGAGCTATCTGGCATCATCAAACAACACAAAGAGAGTTAGTGAAAGCCTGGAGACTATGTCCTACTCCCAACTGAGTCAAATTGTGTCAGTAAAGACAACAGCGATGCTCCAATAGTTTAGATGTTGAGAGGAAGCACGTATCATGGGGACATGAAAGTGAAAATGCAACAATTATAAAACTCATACATTAACTTATAAATGTCTACCTTTATGAGTAGAATTGAGTAGTAATGTGCACAAGACGGTGTACGTGGAGGTTTTGTGGCGATCCAGCACCCATCACTTTTTATGATTTTGTTAAATACCTGTCTTTATCCCTACCCACATATCCGAAGCCTCAGGAAGTCCTCCCTGTTAAACTTTAATTCCAGCACTTTTGCCAGTGGTGGAATTAAGATCAGAGCATCCATACCTGGACAAAGCAGGTGGGGGGGGGGGGATGTTCCCTAGAAGGATCTGGAAATGTTCTCTTCTACTCCTAAGTAAGAAGGGTAGAGGTGGAAGAAGTTAGCTTCTCATATCAGAGGTGAACAGGGAGACAGATATCTATGGTTGCTGCAGCTTTTGCTTTGTCTTTCAATTTAAATCTATCTCTCACACCATCTGTATAACTCAGGAATCTGCCTGCCTCTGCCTCCCAAGCAAATCCTACCTGCATGCACCACCACAACCGGCCTGCGAGCTTAGTCACGTTGTCACCCATATCACAGAGTTCCCACCATGGCCAGGCCATTGCCTCCCCGCTCACACCAGGAGGGTATGCATGCTGGCAAGCTCCAGCCTCCATGTTGTTTTAAGAAGGGGGCCCAGGGCTGGCCCCTCCACTTGTCTCCTGACCAGGTATTGTCTTGAAGGCCTTTTTAAAATCTACAAATCTTTGGCCCGGTGCTTTCCTCTCCTGCAACGAGGACAGACCCTCGGGGCAGCACCTAGCTGCTGCCTGCTCGTGGCACCTTTTTTCCTAGGGCAATCATTTCCAAAATGATTCATACTTCCACATATGAAACATTGTCTATTTTCCTGCCTTTGTGCCAGGACCTCTTGACCTGTAGTTCCCTGCAATGCAGTCTTATTTAACACTCTTACTTCTTGAAGCCATGTACAACAAGATTCTATCTCATCTGAGAGATTTTTTTAATGCATCCTTTTCAACCCTGATTCCTTTTGTTAGAAGCAGCTTTTTTACGCTTAATGTAACTGCTTTCATCTCATTCGAACTCATTTTCACCATTATACTCCTAGGTGAAATTAACGCCGGGTCAGCGCCAACTCAGCCTAGCCCCGTACATTTCTTGCACTCACAACAATAATTCTACAATATTAAAATAAGGCTAGCCATAACATTGAAAATATCTACTGTGCAGAGTGGTGTACGACATTTTACCTTTACCTTCTGAATTCTTTTAGGCAGGGCCCTGCTTCTTAACGGTGTGTCCTTCTTCTATCCTCCGAATTCGAGCCCCACGTTGGGTGCCATTATGAAACTGTCCTGCAGTTTCACAAACTGGGTTCTCTCTCGACCAAAGGGAGAAGAAAGACCTGAAACACAAGAGTTCGAGAACAAAAGAACACGAAGCCAAGTTGCATCCCAATCAAAGCTTCGACTTTACTTTTTGGGGGTTCGGTATTTATAAGTACACAGGGAAAGCGAAGACTAGATCTCTAGGTTACAGTGACATTTGCATAACATAAACAATTCAAGAGGAGTCAGGAAAGAGTCAGGAAATCCATGCTGCTGGGCTTCAGTTCTTGAGGGCGGTGGCTCCAGGTGTCCTGCAGGTCTCAGCTTGGAGATGTGGCCCATGGTGGGGGAGGAGGTCAGTGGCAGATGTCTTCAGGTAGCAGATATGCCAGCCAACAGGCATACCTTTCTCTTGAATCCTGGAAGGCAGAACTCAGAACAGTGGGCCTTTGTCTTGGCACAGCAGGCATGAGCTGAGTCTCTGGTTGCAAGCTCAGATGTCTTGGAGCTGAGGCAGGAAAGGGAGGGACCCAACAGGAATTAAGATCAGATCATCCATACCTGGACAAAGCGGGGGGCGGGGGGGGAGGGGGGAAGTTCCCTAGAAGGATCTGGAAATGTTCTCTTCTACTCCTAAGTAAGAAGGGTAGAGGTGGAAGAAGTTAGCTTCTCATATCAGAGGTGAACAGGGAGACAGATATCTACAGTTGCTGCTAGCAACCACCCAACACCATGAAAAAAATTAGAGTAATTATCCTTGTTGGCAGGGTAATGTGAAAAAGCTGACATTTAAAAATGTGTTTAATATTGAATAGAAAATTAATTTAGTTATGTTTGTGAAATGTTTAAAATTAAGAAAAAAATTTCTAGTGACATTATTTCTTAAAGTGCTAATTATCCAATACATTTACATAATTTTAAAAAGCTTGATTAGGATTCTTTGAACATTAAAAATAAAACAAGCAAAATAATTACATCCTTTTTTAAAAGATTTATTTATTATATGTAAGGACACTGTAGCTGTCTTGAGATACCCCAGAAGAGGGCATCAGATCTCATTATGGATGGTTGTGAGCCACCATATGGTTTCTGGAATTGAACTCAGGACTTTTGGAAGAGCAGTCAGTGCTCTTAACCGCTGAGCCATCTCCCAAGCCCAATAATTACATCTTAATAAGTACCTTAGCCATATCTATGTTCACTCATTCTTACATTTTTCTGAAAGACTCAATATAAGTGTTGGGGTTCAGGAAATACCACACACACCATAGGAACATCAATCTCAGTTAAGCAAGAATAGTTTATTGAGCACATATCCCAAGACCAAATTTTCAGGACCACAAACAGCACTCAGAAATCTAATTGTGTCACCCATCTGTCCTGACAACAGGCTTTTTATAGGAAAATCCAGGTTCAAACATTTTAAAGGCAAGGAGGGGAACAATACAACATTTTGGCTAACTAGACAAAGCATTATCAGCTAATCTTTAAGCTGACTGGTCCTGAGTGAGGTAAGAGGGGAGAGGTACAGGTAGTAAAGCTGGGAATTCCAGGACATCGAGATAACAGAGCATAAGTAATTCAACCATAACTTCTTGCTTATTAGTAGCATTTCTTCAGTGTCAGTTATGGATAACTAATTCTGGGAAACAGAGTCTGAGAACCTAACTTAATTTCACCTTATGAGCAAAATGGACACTGAACACAAAATGGCTACAGTTATGTTAAAAGGGGCAGGTCTCAACCATAGGCAAATAACTTTAAAAATAAAATTTTTGTTTTTATTGTCAGTTTATAGTTTTATATGTTGAAAATTGTTGATATCTAAATAGTTGGCTCTTTCTATATATATATACCATATACTTTTCAAAGAAGTATAGATACCATTCTTCTTTTCAAATAGACTCTACATTCTAGAGCAGTTTTGGGCTTAGAGCAAAATCCAGCAGAAAGGAAAGTTTCAGCCTCTACTCTGGTCGGCAGGATAGCCTCATCACTGCCAGCCTCTCCCCAAAGAGGAGGATTTTGTTCTTTACAACTAACCTGAGCTGCTACAACAGTCATCATCAGGTTCTGTGGGGTGCATCTTATATATTTTGGACATGTGTATGATGACGTGTACCTCCCACTAAGATATACAGAAAGGCTCAAGCCTGAAACTCCTCTGCACTGTGTCTGTCCAGCTCCTTTCCCAACCTGCTAGCAATTGAATGTTTTAAATCTCCATACCTCTTCCTTCCCTTCCTCCCTCCTCCCCTCCTTCTCTCCCTTTTTAAATTTTATTTTATTTTATTACTTCAAACAGGATCTGACTCTGAAGCCCAGGTTGGCCTAGAATTCACTATGTAGCCCAGAATGCTTAGGAAAACGACAGCCGCACATACTTGATGTGGGTATGGCCGTCTCACAAGAGAGGTCGCCTCTTTTGGAATAATCTTAATGTTCAAGGGATCTTTAGTGATGCCTCTCTCTCATTTCTGACATTAATAACACCCTCTTAATAAGTCTGAGTAGAACCCACCAATTCTGTTGATCATCTTCAAGAAGCAGCTTTTAACTTGATTGACTTCGTTTCCGTCTCCTGTTTGTGACGCCTCTCATGTCTGCTCTAAGATTTACTTGTTTGTTTGATTGTCTTCTGGTTTTCCATGCAGAAAATGAACCCAGTTCTCCTTTGGGTACTCCTTTGTTGTAGCTTGCTCTGTTTAATGAGCTCATCTTTGTCTAGGTCCTAAGGTGGAAGAATAGACTGTTAGTTTTAGAGATTTTGTTTTTTCCCCCTAACGGATTCATTCAATGCCATAAATTTCAACCTAATTGCAAGCATTTTTATTAGTTCTGAGTATTTTTAGATTTGTCATTTCTTCACCCATCTGTGATATTTAGAAGTGCCATGCTTAATCAGTAAGCATTTTGGTGCTTACTAATTATTTTTGTCACTGGTCTCTAGCTGGTGTGGATCTGAGAGCATCAGCTATGATTCCCCTCTCTTCAAACTTGCCTGATCCTGTGTCCCGGTACAGAGCCTGCTCTGGTGACAATTCCATGTGAGCTGTGGGAGAATGTGGACTCTGCTGTTGAACGAAAGGTAGCAGATGCCAGTTATCTCCAGCTGATGAGTACTATTGAGTTCAACTGTTTGCTGATTTTTCCACCTGTGGAATTGAACTCCTTATCATAGTATATTTGTCTTTTTGGCCTCACTTTTTAAAAGAATCAGATTTCCTCTCATATATTGATGCTCTGCTATTAGCCCCCCACACAACGGAGATTGTGTATTCTTGGAGAATTACCTTGTTATTTTATCATTCTGAACAGACCTCTTTATCTCTGAGAATTTTCCTTGCTTTACAGTCTATGCTGCCTGAAGTTAATACTGCCATTCAGGGTTCTTACGGTTGACATCACCATGTCTGTCATCTCGGTAACCCTCCTTGTACTCTAGAGGTGCCTGAGCATTCAAAGCAGATTTTTTTTCAAAAATATTTACTTAGTTTATTAGCAATAACCATAATAAATCATTGCATGTAATATTGTAATTTTCAAAATGTTATTATTATTTTTATTAGATATTTTCTTTATTTACATGTCATATGATTTCTCCTTTCCCAGTTTCCCCTCCAAAAAAAAAACAAGAACAAACCCCAGTTGCCTCCCCCCTCCCCATGCTTGCCAACCCAGCCTCTCCTACTTATTGGCCCTGGCATTCCCCTACACTGGGGCACAGAACCTTCACAGGGCCAAGGGCCTCTCCTCCCATTGATGACCGACTTTGCAATCCTCTACTATACACATGCTGCCAGAGCAATCAGACCCACCATGTGTACTCCTTGGTTGGTGGTTGAGCTCTGAGGATACTAGTTAGTTCATATTGTTGTTCGTCCTAAGGGGCTGCAAACCCTTCAGCTCCTTTGCTCCTCTCTCTAACTCCTTCATTGGGGACCCTGTACTCAATTCAGTAGATGGCTGTGAGCCTCTAGTTCTGTATTAGTCAGGTACTGTCAGAGCCTCTCAGGAGACAGCTATATCAGGTTGGATTGTCCTTCCTTCAGTCTCTGCTCCATAGTTAGTCTCTGCAACTCCTTCCATTGGGTATTTTGTTCCCCCTTTTAAGAAGGAATGAAATGTCCACATTTTGGTCTTCCTTCTTCTTGAGTTTCTTATGGTTTGTGGGTTGTTCTTTGTGTATTCCTGAACTTCTGGGCTAATACAAAGCAGATTTCTTATAGACAACATGTAGTTGAGTTGTTTTTCTTTTCCTTCTGAGTCTGTTAATTGTGTCTCTGAATGATCGTCAGTGTCATTTAGAGGATGCGCTGTCCACCTTACAGGCTATTGCTTTATATTTGCTGCTGTTTTCCCATTACTTTTCTCGTTTATAAATTTTATCCTTTTTTCAGTTTTAATTAAACATTTTAGTTCTATTTTCTTAGTTTCCCCTTTCTTAGGTATCAATGATACATTTTGAAATTTTTCTTAGCAACGGTCCTGCCATTTGTAATGGCATTAGCAACTTTGCTAACTCCTCTTTCTTTCTCTGTACTTTTCAGCCTTATTGGGGCTTGGCTGATAAAATTAGACTATTCAAGGTATTCAATGTGATGTTTTGACATATGTGTATATGGTGAAATGATTACTGCAACCAAGCTAATTAGCATATCTATAACCTCAACTAGTTACCTGGATGTGTATAGTTTGAACATTTAATATTTACTTTCTTTGAAATTTTATGATTTTTTTCATACCATACATTTTGATTTTGTTCCCTTCCCACCACTCCTCTCCGATCCACCCTTCCCCCTTATTATCCACCCAGTTTTGGTTTTTCAGAGTCTCTATTGAAAAGTCAGGTGTTATTCCAATGGGCCTGTCTTAATATGCAACTTGGCTTATTTTCTTTGCAGCTTTTTAATATCTTTTCTTTGTTCTGTACATTTAGTGTTCTGATGATTATGTGTCATGGACAATTTCTTTTCTGTTCCAGTTTATTTGGTCTTTTGTATGCTTCTTGTGCCTCGATAGGCACTTGTTTCTTTAGATTGGGGGAATTTTCTTCTACGGATTTGTTTAAATATTTTTTGCTGGGAAGTGGTGGTGCACGCCTTTAATCTCAGTGTTTGGGAGGCAGAGACAGGTGGATTTCTGAGTTGGAGGCCAGCCTGGTCTACAGAGTGAGTTCCAGGACAGCCAGGGCTATACAGAGAAACCCTGTCTAGAAAAAAAATATATATTTTCTGTGCTTTTGACTTACGTTTCCTTTTCTTCCTCTATACCTAGTATTTATAGGCTTGGTCTTTTCACTGGTGTCACAGATTTCTTGGTTGTTTTGTGCCTGGAGATATATAAATGTGTGTGTGTTTGTGTGTGTGTGTGTGTGTACATGTACGTGTGTGTATGAAAATTGCATACTTTTTTTTCTTTGACTGGATCATCTATTTCTTTTATCTTGTCTTCAATATTGAAATCACTCTCCCTTGTCTTGTAATCTGCTGGTGAGGGTATTTCTCAGGGTTTTGTTTGACATCCTAAGTTTTTTATTTTCAGTTTTATTCCAGGTTATGTTTTCTTTAGTAACCCCATATCTTTGTTAGGTTTTACTTTTGTGTCTTGAATTGTTTTCATTATTTTATTCAACTGTTTGTTCTTTTCTCACAGACTTCACTAAGGGGTCTATTCACCTCCCCTTGGAGGCCCTTAAGCATAGTCATAATGGCTATTTTGAAGTCATTGTCTTGTGCTTCAGCTAAATTGCTTTTCTCAGAGCTCATTGCAATAGAGTTCCTGGATTCTGGAGGAAGCACGTTGTCTTAGTTGTTCACATTTGTGTTTGTAGATTTTCCATTTGCTCAGCGTTTTGATTCATAAGGTTTACTGGCAGCACCGAGTCCTTCGCTTCATAACAAAAACTGAAGTCTGCAGCTTTCAAAGTCATTTTAAACTACTAGATTATTCTGAAATAATTGTTTTGAACTACCTTTAAAATTATTTTGAGGATCCAGAGTGATATTTTGGTGTTTAAAAGCACTGGCTGCTTTTTCACAGGACCTGTGTTTGATTCCTCGTACCTATAAGGTGGTTCACAACCATCTGTAACTCCAGCTCCTGGAGATTCAATGCCCTCTTCTGGAGTCTGAAATATTGAGATATGCCTATGGTGCACAGACATACATAAAAACAAAACATCCATACACACAGCAATAAAATAACATTAAAAATGCCAAAAAAAGATGATTTTGAAACAGGGCTACACTATGTAGCTTATTTGGCCTGAAGTTTTTTTATGAGGTTCAGGTATGCCTCAGAGATCAAGCCAACCTGTTTGGTGGTCCAGTGTTTGAGAGATCTCAGGAGTCCAGCTGATTTGAGGTCCCCAACACACATATAGCAGAGGACTGCTGGGTCTGTGTTCATTCAGTGATGATGCACCTAATCCTCAAGAGACTGGAGGCCCCAGGAAGTTTAGAGGTCAGGTGGGGTGGGGGGGGGGGGACATCCACATGGAGACAGGGGATGAGGAGGAGGTATGGGGTGTGGAACAGTCGGAGGGTCAATGGGGGCAGAGGGAGAGAATAAAATATGGAATGTAAATAAATACATAAATTAAAAAAATAAAAATTTCAAGCCAGCCCAAATTTCAGCAAACCTCACCCCTTCCCAGATGCTATTAGCTGTAGAGAATTTCTGGGGAAAGTGAGCCATTATTCTTTGAGTGTGCGGCCACTGGTAGGCTTCCCATTCCCCAATCCTTGTACTTGGGCAGTACTGATTGAGCTTACTGGGCTATTAAAAAAAAAAAAAAAAAGGACATGAAGAGCCTGGGAGGAGATGAGATGTTGGGAAAGTTGAGGGAGGAAATGGGGAAAGGGTGGTATAGTCACATTTTATTATGTTCTGAAAAATAAAAACAGAATAAAAAAAAAACCCTTACAGTTGCCCTGCCTCAGCTACCATAGTTAGCATTGAACTACAGTTCTTATGAGCCAACTGACATTCTTTTCAAGCTTTTTGATTGTGTGTATGTGTGCTTGCACAGGTGTGTGTTCCTGCCTACTAGTGCCAAAGGGTGTGTTTGTGGAAGTCTACCACGTGGGGCTCACAGGCTTTTTGGAAAAAGCCTTTACCTACTGAGCCATTTGACCTACACAAATTCCTTACTTTCATAGCCAACCTGAGTTGAGGCTTCTGTTACTGAAAACTGAAAAGATTCTAATTACATAAATATGAAGCAAGCAAACTCCAATTGAAAAGACCCAGCACCCATACTGATTAAGTCAAAAGTTTTGCAACAAGGGCAAGAACTTGGAAATATTGCTTCATGTAGTTTCTGCAAATGGGCTATAAATTACATGCTGTCTTTTGAAACTTGGTTTTAAATGCTTGATTAGCAGTGATTGTGGTTGGTACTACAGGAGTACTTCAGGGTGCCGGTTCAGTAAAAATGTGCTATTGATGCTCGCTTATTTAAGGCAAAGGCAAGTAGGTCATTTACTTTACCACAGTCCGTACAATCTAGTCTTGTTGGGTGGTGAAACCTGAAAAGAAATTTCCCCTTTACGAAAGCTCTCAGTACTTCTAGAATTCACATGTCCTCCAGTCCATCTCAGTGATGGATACAGAACATACTCAAACATCTTCCCTGCGAATGTCTCTCTGGTACTAAAGGTATAGTACCCAAACACACCAGAAAAAAGCAGATGTTAAAGGCACCAGGGATTCTGGATCCACCGGAAAGAAAATAAGAATGTCACACTCTGGTACCTGGAGTTACACCCCTTGAGAGGAGAAATGCCGGAGGGGAGGCCTGGCTCCTCTGTTAGGGGATCTCTGGAGTCAGATACAGAGCTCAGGGGCTGTGTGCTAAGCACTTTGGCTAGGGACCCCCAGAGGCTCTGAGAGTGTCTGCTTTGTGGCGCCATGGAGACAGGTAAGCCAATCCCCCCCCCCCCCCCCCCCCCCAGAAAGCCAGCATCAAAATATGGTTTGGAATAGCAGCCTCCAAATTACATAAAACCACCAGGAAAAGGGCGGTCACATGTTTCATCAGGTAGAGGCCCTTCTGCTCCTGCCTGGTGACCTGACTTCCATCTGGATCCCACAAGGTGGCAGGAGAGAACCAGAGAGAGCTGTCCTCTGACCTTTGTGCACAGTGGCTAGCATGCAACTTTTTAATCATGCATTCAAGCAATTGTAAAGTCTATGATTTTGGGAATACTATAAACATGGTCTCTTTAAACCAAAGTGAATTTGTCTTTTTCCACTTACCAACATAATTTTAAGAGGCCAGAAACTGCTAGGGTGTAGAGGTGGCTTAAGCTAGTCCCACCAAGGTTCTTATATTGAGGTTTGGTTCTCAGTGCAGTGGAAGACCCATGGGTGATTCCGGTGTTCTTGAAAAAGAACAAGACCCTAAAGAGATGTAATCCCTTCCCTCCACAGTACAGCAGTTTCCTGTAATGATCATCTCCAGGAGTCTGGCAACTAATGGTGACCTCAATGAAATCTGTGTCATACTATTTGAACTCGCAGCGTCATAGCCCGGAGCTAAGCAAGTCTCCTTACTGTAGACAGCCTGCTTTAGGTTGCTTATTATAGTAACAACTGAAGGGACCCATACACTGTGGGGTGCTCCCTTCTGGACCCCCAACTAGACACAGACCACATCCAAACACCAGTTTCCAACACAAAGAGATGTTTTATTAATCAAAACAGAGTCAAGCTGTCTGAATTTGAGTCGGGCAGAAGCATCAGCAAATGGCTTTGCAGGAGTGATTGTTTTTAAAGGGGGAGAAAGGGAGAGGTCCGTTTTAGGATGAGCGAGGGTGGTTGGTAGGCTCTGATTGGACACATTAGTCAATGTAGCCAAATAGGGAATTTTGACTGCTGGACCTTGGTGATTAGCCTCAGGAAAGAGTCAGGCTTAAGGAAATGACAAAAATAAGGAAATGGACCTTGCAGGCCAGCCAGCTTTAGGAATGTGGAGGTGCCTAAATAAAGGAATCTAATGGTTCCAAAAGGGAGAGGGAAGAAGGGAGGGCAAGACCTGCCAGTTAAACGCTTCAATAACAATGTGGTCTATGAACAAAGCCTATTGTCTATTGTCTACCTTAAGAAGACCACGAACAACCTTTGTGGGGGACCAGAAGTTTGCTCTTGTGCGCATGACATTTGCTGTAGGTTTACTGTGTGTAGCCTTTACTATATTGAAACACTGTCTTTCCTTTTCCCTTCAGGCTTTTTATTACAAAAGGTGCTGGATGTTGTCAAAAAGCCTTTTCTGCATTTATTGACGTGATCACGTGACTTCTGTCCTTGAGTCAACTCAAGTGATGGATTATATTTATTGATTTGCTTTATTGATTTGATTTGTTGTTGAACCAGCCCTACACCTCTGGAATGAAGCCAACCCGATCTTAGAAATGATCTTTTGGATTAGTTCTCGAATTTGGTTTGCAAGTATTTATTGAGCACTTTCATGACTATGTTCATCAGAAAGATTGGTCTATAATTTTTCTCTTGTTGTTGTTGTTGTTGTTGTTGTTGTTGTGAAACCCAAACAGGAACAAAAACCATACACCTTCCAAGTTAATGGAAGACCAAAACAGGAAACATTTATCTTGCAAGTTAAGAGTTCTGTTTGCCATTAAGAATAAGTCCCTGCCGGGCAATGGTGGCACACGCCTTTAATCCCAGCACTTGGGAGGCAGAGGCAGGAGGATTTCTGAGTTCGAGGCCAGCCTGGTCTACAGAGTGAATTCCAGGACAGCCAGGGCTACACAGAGAAACCCTGTCTCGGAAAAACAAAAAACAAAAAACAAAACAAACAAACAAAAAAGAATAAGTCCCTGTTTGTCAATGTTTCTTTGACCCATCTGCAACCAATGTGTTTAATCACATGTGGGAGGGAGGTTTGTGGGTAGGAAACACGTCAGGATATATGCTTGCATCTGATTGGACCTGACGGGAAATGTAGTGACCTCATTGTTTTGCCTTTTTAAGCCCCTGCAAAATGTGACTTGTGGTTATTTTCTGGGAACCCAGAGATAGTCCTGGCAGAGTCCATCCTTCTGGCCAGTATTTAATTGAAACTTGCTTCAAAGTTGGCTTTACGTTGTGGCAGCTCTCTTATTTTCGACCAGTGGGATTGACAGTGTTGTTTTCTGGCTTTGGTATCAAGGTAACACTTGACACTGTAAAGCCCTCCCAGAAAGCTACAGTGAGTCCATTAGAAGCTGGACTTTTTAAAACTGGAAGATTTTTAGTTACTGCTTCAATCTCATCACACAATGTAGATCCGTTTAAGTTATTTTTCTGACCTTGGTTTAACTTTAGGAGGCTATTTGTATCCACATAGCCATTTCTTTTAAAATTTCTACTTTGCTGGAATATTTTTATATTTATTCACTTGTGTGTGTGTGTGTGTGTGTGTGTGTGTGTGTGTGTGTGTGTGAGAGAGAGAGAGAGAGAGAGAGAGAGAGAGAGAGAGAGAGACAGACAGACAGACAGACAGAGACAGACAGAGACAGAGAGAGAGAGAGACAGGCCGACAGACAGGCAGGCAGAGACAGAGAGAGACAGAGACAGAGACAGAGACACACAGAGACACGGAGAGATGGGAGGAGGACACACATGCATGGATGTGTCTGACATATGTGGGAGTCAGAGGAAAACTTGTAGAGGCTGTTACTTTCCTACCATGTGGATTCTGGGTTTGATGAGAGATTTTGGGGCTTGCCCTTTACCCCCTTTTCATCACTACTTTTATTATTTTGGGTTCTCCTTCCCTTGTGTGTGTCTGTGTCTCTGTGTGTGTACACGTGTGTGTGTGAGTGTGTGTGTGTGTGTGTGTGTGCACGTGTGTATGTGTTAGCTTGGCTAATGGTTTGTCCATCTGGTTTGTCTTTTTCAAAGGTTCAACTCTTTTATTGATTCTTTGTACTATTTCTTTTATTTTTATTAGTTTAATTTGAGTTCAATAATTTCTTCCCTGATTTTAAATATTTCATTGTATCTGCTGCTTTGGAGTTTGTCTTGTACTTGTTTTCTAAAACCTAAGGTGCATCACTAAAATGATTTATTTGTGAACTATCTGTTTTGTTTTTTTAAAGATTTTATTTTTAGGGCAGTGGTGGCACATGCCTTTAATCCTAGCACTTGGGAGGCAGAGGCAGGTGGATTTCTGAGTTTGAGGCCAGCCTGGTCTACAGAGTGAGTTCCAGGACAGCCAGGGCTATACAGAGAAACCCTGTCTCAAAAAACCAACAAAACAAAACAAAACAAAACCAAAAAAGATTTTATTTTTATTTTAAATAATGTGTGTATGTGTGTGTGTGTGTGTGTGTGTGTGTGTGTGTGTGTGTGTGTGAGAGAGAGAGAGAGAGAGAGAGAGAGAGAGAGAGAGAGAGAGTGTGAATGAGTGCAGGTGCCCACAGAGATCAGAAGAGAGTGTTGAATCTCCTAGACCTGGAGTTCTAGCAGTTGTGAGCCATCCCATAAGGGTCCTGAGAATGGAACTTAGGTCCTCTCAATACTTGCTCTTAGCCACTGAATCATCTCTATGTCCTTCCAGGCTCCATTCTTATCCACTCTCATTTTTTAATATAGGCCCTTAAAATCATAAACTTCTCTATTAGGGATGTTTTTATTGATTCTTACAGATTTAGATTATATTTGTCTTTTTTTTTTCCTTGAATTCTTGTTTTTGGACGTTGTTTGTTTGAGACGTGGTTGCACTATATAGCCTTGGCTTGGCTGGGACTCCCTATGTAGGCTAGGCTGGCCTTGAACTTGAAGAGATCCACCTGCCTCTGCTTTCCAGGTGCTTAGTGGGATTAATGGTATATATTCAAAGCATGCTGTTTGTCACGAGTTTGCATAGTGTCTGTGGTTTCTACTGTGGTCCATTTCTAGCTTTATTGTGTCATGGTCAGACTAAATACAAGCAGTTATTTTGGTTTTTCTGTATTTGTTGGGACTTGCTTTGTGTCCTAAGACATGATCAGTTTTAGAGAATGTTCGGTGTGCTGCTGAGAAGAATGTATGTTCTGTGGCGTTTGGACAAAGTGTTTTATAGAAGTCTGTTGCGTCCATTTGATCCATTTAAAACCAACATTTCTCTGCTTAGTTTTCTCTGTCAGGCTGTTCTGTCTGTTAGTGAGAGTAGATTATTAATGTCACATGCTGCTTTTGTGCTGTGTTAACCTGTGGCTTTATATTTTAAGACTTAGCTTTATGAGATTGAATGAACTGCATTTGATGTGAAAATGTTCTTCTTTCTCTCTTCTTACTAGTGTCTGATTGAGTCTATGTTGTCAGATATTAGAACTGTGGTACCTGCTCCTTTCTTAGGTTCATTTGCCTGGGTTGCCTTTTTCCATCCTTTCCTCCCAAGGTGTTATTTGTCTTTGAAGGCAAGGTATGTTCCTTGAAGGCAGGCAATGGATGGAGCGAGACTTAAAATCCATTTTCCTAGTCTGTGCCTTTTGACTGGGGGGACTGAGACTATTAATAGTCAGAGATGTCACAGGAAGGTATGTGTTAATTCCTACCAATTTGCTGATTTTGTAGTGTTTAGCTTTTCCCCCCCAATCATCTTTTGTTTTATAATTTTAGCATCTTTTATTTCTTCCATGTACCCTCTTAAATGTGTTTTTGATTCTCTTTGACCTGAACATTTCCTGTCAATTTTCCATGGAGAGCTAGTTTAGTGGTCATATACTCCTTTAGTCTTTTCTCATGGAATATTTTTATTTTTCTGTCAATTGTGATAGCTTTGCTGAGTATTGTCTCTTGGGTTGGCCATCATGGTCTGGACTTGAAATACATCTTTCATTACCTATATGGCTTTTAAAGTTTGTATTGAGAGGACCAACTGTTATCCTGATGGAACTGCATCTATGTGTGAATTAATGTTTCTCTAATGTAGCTCTCAAAACACTTTCTTTGCTCTGTATACATAATATGACGTGCGATTTTTTCTGATCCTGTCTATTTGGTATTCTATATGTATCTTAACACAATGATGAGTCTTTCCCTAGATTCAGGAAATTTCTTCTATGATTGTATTGAGAATATTTTCTATACTTTTTGCATAGAGTTCTCTTTCCATGTCCATGATTCATGGATTGGTCTTCTGTTCCAGATCTTGCATAGTGCATTCCTGTGTGTCTTTGACTTTATTGCCCCTGACTAAATGTTCCAGTTTCTCCACCTTATCTTCAGGTCCCAGTATTCCTTCCCACGATGCCTTGATTGGTGGGGCTTCCTCTGACCTCTTTTTATTTGACTTATTGAAAATTTCATGTTCAGTATAATTTCACTTTGGGTTTTTCAGTATTTCTATCTCTTTATAGAGCTCCATTTTTATATCTTGCACTGACTTCTCTATTTCATTCCTCGGTTTTCTTTTTAGATTAATTCAGGAATTCTTTAATGCCTTCTTTCATGTCTTTGAATGCAATTTTCCATCTGTCTTCTGAATTCTTTGCCTGGAATTTCATCTAAGTCACTCTCATTGAGGGCATTTACTCTGACTTCAGTAGATCTTAGAGAGGACATGCTGTCTTTGTTTTCCATGTTGATTATGACTTTGCATTAGGATTTGTGTGCCAGGAGTTAGACCACTGTATGAATTTTTAAAAGTTATTTTGATTACCTTTCTTTCAGTTCAAAGTATTTGTGATGTTCTGTAGGAAGTAGGTCATAGTAGGATTGGGGTGCTATTTTCCTCTGTAAGACCAGTATCAGAGGACTCAGTTCTACCACCCAACTTTCTCAGTCACTCTCAGGGCATAAATGCACTTTAAAACAGAATAATAGCCAACTATACAAAAATGCCCTTCAAAGTGCCAATCATTTTAGGGAGGAAAGGGAACTGATAGCATTACACACACTAACGTATTAGTTATTGTGGGTATAAGTGGAAAGAAAAAGAAAATAGAAAAAATAGACACAGTGAGGCTAGTGATTAGTATTGGGATGACAGAGAGAGAGTAGAGGAGGAGGTGTGGATAGGAGGCAGAACTGTAAGATAAAAAAAATGGGGGGTGAGGGAACTCAAGTTAAAGGTGAGAGAGGGACAGAGAGAGACATAGAGAAACAGACACACACACACACACACACAGAGAGAGATAGAGAGAATCAGAGACAGAGACACACAGAGAGAGGTATTAGATAGTGTAGAACATCTTTGGGAGGTTGAAACACAGGGACCCTGAGAACTTAGACTATGTTTTTTTTTTTTTCTTTGAAAAATGAAAGGAAAAGATTAAGGAAAAAAGTGGAGGAAGGAACTGCAAAATAATAAAAATAAAAGAACATAGCAGGGCCAATTTGGCCTTGGGTATTGAATTCAAATGGGGCAGATAGAGAGAGAAATCTGAGTGGGCCTGACTGTGGCTGTGTCTGAAGTCCAGCAGCCTCTGTCTTGAGTTGGCTTTTGGATCATAGTTACTAGTTCCCAGTCCCTGGCAATAATTCTCGGGTGGAGGCTCAGACGTGGTCACATCTCTGCAAATTCCTTCTGGGAGCTGGATCTCAATGCTGGTCCCACCCTGTGCAGCTCTCACTAGTGTCCTGCATTCTGACTGCGGCTGGTGTTAAAGTTCCATGTGACTTAGGTTCCCATCATGGTTTTCTGCAGTCTCACCGTGTGTTGTTTGCCAGGGTTTCAGAGTTTACTCCTGTCCCACTCTGAAGTAGAATCTTAAGGGTTCTTTGGAAAGTCATTTGGATGGTGTTTTGCTGGGACAAACACATGAAGGCACTTTTAGCTGAAGTGGACGCAGATGAAAGGCTGAGGCAGACTTGTAAAGAAATGTCTGGCTGAAGCAGACACAGGAGAGAGGATGTTCTGCTAAAGCAAATACATGAAAGAATACATGATGATGAAAGATTCTTTGCTAACGACACATATGTATTGGTCTGCCTTACCCTGTGTAGTTGAGCTGCATTTGTCAGGACTCCATAGAGAGAAATGCATCAAAAAACTTCTGGTGGCGTGCTGCAGACTCGGGCTGATTGGCAGAGTGGTGTCAGCTGAGACAGGTGCACGTGCTGAGGCAAGACCCGTGGAGGACACGTGATCTTTGGAGGGAGTGTAAAAAGAACTCGACGGACACTGTCCGAGGCTGAGTTAGGCGTGCTTGTAGAACTAGGTGTGTAATGCTTATGGGTCTCAAATCCTCGATGACCTTTGCTTCCCTGAGAGAGGCACAGGAGAGAACTTTTCCTGGCATTCCTGCTGGTCCCTCCACTGACTTGAGCAGAGGCCGACGCCTGGCTGTCTCCGCTAGGTCGCGTTACCTCTGTTGCTAACCCGACTCTACTGCACCGGACTGCTGGTGTATCTGTGAAGCGTTTGCTAGTGGATCAAGCTGCCACTGCCTGCTAACCTGTGAACGGAATTGCCAATTTCCAGATAGGAGTTTTTCTGAAGAACCCTTCTAAACAGGTCCACACACCCACCCACTCCCCGCCCCTCTCTTTTCCACTACCTGTGGTGGGTGGTAGGCTATAAGGGAGGCATTTAAGAACCATCATTGAAAATAGGGTTTGAAAAAAAATGAAAGTTACACACTTGGTCTGAGTTTCTCCAGGGCATGGTTTACTAAATGTCTTTAGTTGCCTTAGAAGTCATTTAGTATGCTTTGGCAGTGGCCAGTGCCAGGTACCCAGTGCTAGCGGGGAGGAACTTTTTGGCTTCTCCATCTTCTATTGCTGCTGCTGACCTGAGCACGAGCATCTCTCAGCTCTTTCGGATGTCCATTATTTTTCTGATATTTTATTTTTCAGCTTCCTCCAGATTATTCCCTGGAGACCCACTCTCTGCCTGAGTGTCATCCACCATCTTGGATTCTACTTTTACATTTGTGTGCATTCATGCTGATGTATATAGACACACATATGTGCAGGCTTCTGTGGAGGTCAGAGGCTAACCTCAGCGTTGTTCCTCAGAAGATGCCCACTTTGTTTTACTGGGACCAAGTTCTTCATTGGGACCTGGAGCTTGCTGATTACACAGATCGGATTGGTCAGATAACCCCAGTGATCCACCTGTCTCCGCCTTCCCTGTGCTGAGATTGCCAGTGCAGTCTACACACCTAGCCTTTTGCATGGATGGATCCCAGGGGTGCAACTCAGGTTCTCACGCTTAGGATGCAAACAATTTACCACTAGAGCTGTCCCCCAGCTCCTCGTTTCGACTTTTGGACGAAAGTTTTACCTGCTGTTCTCAAAGGGCAGTCTAATACATTGCAAAGCGACAACAGACTGGAGACTTTATTGAAGGCCAAACTATACTGCAGTGTGAGAGAGTTTCTCTCCTGAAGTGAAAAGTTCCAGTCAGGCTGAAGTGGAACGGGAAAGACCCTTTGCCACCAGCAGTCCCTCTCTGTCTTTTTAAAGTAGGTTGCTTCACCCTGGTTTTGGAGCTATGGGTTACCTGTCCTCGGGTCAGCAGGGACCTCTGAGGCCTCATTGTGGCCTGGCTTGCTTTCCCATCCTGTCGTTGTTTGTTTATTTTTAAGTGATGTTCAGGACCCTTGTGCTTTAATATCTATGCACATCCTGCTTCCTAAAGTTTAAACTGAAGGTGTTGTTCATAGACTTCTCTCCTAGCAAAAGCCCAGCCCTTGTGACTAATCCGTGCATGTCCTTGGAGAAAGCAACACTGTCATCTTAGCTTGTGCAACTCCGGGGTTCTGGTGCTTGGCTCTCTGTTGACCTGTTTCCAGGCCCTTCCTCCTATGGCCTTTTTGTATACTTTGCTGCTAGGGTAGCTATCTGGTAAGAGACATTATATTTGTTATGCAGCCCCTATGCATTACCTATGAGTTTCAAACTTTATTATGACGATAGGGCTAGCTTTCCTAACCACACAGATGTCAACATCAGGGCAGAACTACAACGTTCATTTTAAACAGCTTCACTAGTATAATAAACGGAATGTACAATCTCAGAAGTGTTTTCTCTTCTGGAACCAAATATCCTATCAGATAGATGATTTTTAAGTGTTTCTCTTCCATTTTTGTGTCTTGCCGTTTAATCCTCTTAACAATGTTTACTGTGGAGCAGTTTCTCAATTTTAAAAACGTTTTATTGAGTCTTTGCGAGTTTCACATCATGCACCCCAATCCTGTTTATCTTCCTGTCCCCTCATATCCACCCTGTGCCCTTCCAACCATCCCCTCCAAAATCACACACACACACACACACACACACACACACACACACACACACGCACTAAAACAGCATAGAAGACATCTCACAGAAGCTGTAGTGTGCCACAGTATGTCCCACAGTATATTCCTCTGTCCACACATCTTCATTTGTAAATGTTCATTGCAATGAGTCATTGGTCTGGTTGGAGGTCTCTGGCTTCTGTGACACCATCAATATTGAATCGTCATCAGGCCTTTTCCCAGTTATTCTGTTGTTGCCCTGTGTCATGGAGATCCTGCAGTTTTGGATCAGCAGGACCAGTCCTTTCATGTGCCCCATGGTTCACCATCCATAGTTCATGGATGATGTAGACTTTGGGGTGGTCTAAGTCAAAGTCCTGGATCTGAGCCTGGTTGGTAGCTGAGCTGGTCAGCCCTTTGGCTCTCCCTTATCCTAAACACCAGAGTGGGTTCTCTAGAATTGCTCCAGCTAGGTCACCCAATGCTGCCATTGGCAGAAGGCGGGGGATCATCTCTCCTGTTCTCTTGCCTTCAGGTCTGGCTCACCAGCACCTGCACCTCCAGATCTAGCTCCCAGTCAAGACTTGGGGTACACTCTCTCAAATGCTGCAGCCTTCAAGGGGCTAAACCAGCTTTCCAGCTCTCATAACCTTGAGGCTGGCTCATCTGAGCCTTCCCCATCAGGGCCAGCTGTGCTTTGCTGTCCAGGTGAGGAGCAGGGCCTGCTTTCCCAAGTGCTGCAGCCTTCGAGGGGCAGGACCAGTTTTCCAGCTCTCATGAGGCCAGGGCCAGCTTTCCTGACTGCCAGAGGTGATGAGGGGCAAGGAGGGTAGGGAGGGCATCACCTCCACACCTCCACCACCCCACAGCAGATGAATGGCAGGATCAGTTCTCCTACACTCAAATCTTTGGGGGGGGGGCGAGGTGGCTCACCTGTGCCCCTGCCACCAGGGCCAGCTCCACTGTGTTGCTCGGGGCCTGCTCTTACAAGTGCTGCCACTGTTGAGAGGTGAGGTGGTGTTGTAAATGGGCTTGGTGCTGTTCTTTTTTTTTTTTTTTTTTATGGTTTTAGGGATTTATTGTAGAAAACACACACACACACACAGAGAGAGAGAGAGAGAGAGAGAGAGAGAGAG
>JADRCD010212628.1:55907-86269 GCA_019843815.1 Montemys delectorum
GAGAGAGAGAGAGAGAGAGAGAGAGAGAGAGAGAGAGAGTAGAAAATTAGAGACCAGGATTGGGGTGCATGATGTGAAACTCGCAAAGACTCAATAAAACGTTTTTAAAATTGAGAAACTGCTCCACAGTAAACATTGTTAAGATTAAACGGCAAGACACAAAAATGGAAGAGAAACACTTAAAAATCATGGCCATGTGGAGAGGAAAGAAGGGGAAGGGAGGGGGAGAGAGAGAGCAAGAGGTGGGAGTAAAGACAAGAAAGCAAGCAAGAGCTTGAGGCTGGTGCTGTTCTTGTGAACCAGTCCCCTAACGAATAAAGGAGCTAATCACTGAACAAGTAGGAGGGACTTCCGGGTTGGATGGAGGAAGAGAGGAAGCAGGGGAGAGGTTGGTCCTTTCTGGACGGGGATAGCGTGAGGACAAGATGCAATTACGAGTGTCTCCCGGTTTCAATGACGGATCCCTCAGGGTTCGCCACTGGAGGATTCAGATTTAATAAGTCTTACAAGTTAGAATTTCAGTTGTTGCACTTAGCGATTGAGTTACCACTGTTTCTGAACTAAGTTTGTGTTGTGTTTTCCTTCACATGGCGGCTCCCCTGGGTTGAAAAGAGAAAGGTATGGCGACAAAGCGTTCGTGGGTTTGCCTGAGGTGTACCACGAAGACAATGGGGGATTTCAAGCACCGGGTTGGTGTGGTAGCAACTGCGAGAGGGAACTTAAGTGAGCTGGGTGGAGACATTTTGGGAGCTCCGGGCCATAGAGTCTCCAAGATATAAAACAGGTTGGCCATTGCTGCCAGCACTGACTAGCCAGGCCTTGGGGACAGAGAGTTGCCAGCACAAATGCTGGGACATGGGACATGCTGATTCAATTTTTAATATTTCCCACAACAGGATGGGGGGGGTCTCCAGTGAGGGGCAAGTCAAGTTCTCCTCAGCCCCTGGACATCCATATAGACCCAGGCAGCTAACCAGACCAGGAGCATCCTCGTGAACTCTCAGAGTAATATGAACCTCAGACATCTACACTGACCTCTGGTACTGCATAGCCATGGACCGAGACATGGACCCCCAGTGGCGGGACAGTGGGGACTTCACCATGGCCTCAGGTGGCAGAGCTGGTCTCTCACAGCAGGCTATTCCTCTCATCTTTCCATCTCCAGTCCCACCTCTCTAAATAATGCTCAGACTTCCGCTTCTTTTTCTCTCCCATCTCTCCACCACACATTTGTACATTGTAGTGGCTCCCACTGCAGGTGGGCCATGTGGTTGGTAGGCCTCTGGGTGATCTCCTCTGCCCATACAGCATGGCATGGCAGCAAGCAGGCCTCTAGGTATCTATAGCTCACTCGGATAGCATGGCGGTGGGCAGGTCTATGAATGTCGTCACCCTCCCACACCCACGTGATGTGGCAGCAGGTGGGTCTCAGCGTGTCTTCTGCTCCAGGCAGGTCTCTGGACAATTCCTCTTCCAGCACTGCACTGAGTGGCAGCAGGTGGGGCTCTGTATGCCTCAGAGTTTCTCATTTTTCTGAAGCCTGTTTACCGGCTATTACTTCTATGACTCATGCATTAATATATTGCCCAAATCCCTCACTGAGCCCAAGGTCAAAACAGTTTCATCTTAGGAATCTAGATCTTTTATGAGTTTAGATTTTACATTTAGACGTATGGTCTATTTGAGCTAACTGGCTTGTACTATTGCAGGATATTTGATCACACTGTGAACCCTGCGATTGCATACTGGAAAACCCTGTTTCTAGTTGTGGTGTGGCTCTGCTGTAGCATACACCTTTCACCCAAGAGCTTTCTGTTTGTTAAGTAAAGTCAACCATAGGTCAAGGCTTTATTTAATAACCAGCGAGCCACCAGTTGTCAGGGATTGAACATGGGAGAAAAACCATAGAGGGTAAGAGGAGATTAGAAGGATAGAGAGATGCACAGGAAGTAGAAAGGAGGGACATTCGGTGTGAAGGGTTTTAAAGACAATGGGGAAAGAGAAAGAGGAGCATTTCCCCCGAGATGGTGGTTGAGAAGGAGAGTCAGCTAGGTGGTTTCTCTGCCCATCCGAGCAAGCAGGCTCTCACTGCAGCATCTGGCTCCCAAGTCTTCATTTGGTAGTATTGAACAATTGAGGTTTTGTTTTAAAAACAATGTACAGTGCATAATATGGCTTTTTTGTGTGTATAGATATACCTTTATTCAAGTAATTTTTTTTCAAATTTGTAAAAAAATCAATTACCTATTAGGAGAAATATAGACTGGTGGATCCTGGGGACTTGTTGATCAGCCAGTTTAGCTGAAATAGAAAGCTCCAGATTAAGAGTAGAAAGCCCTGTCTCAGAAATAAGGTAATAAGATGAAGATAGCTGGCCTTCATATATGCTCTTATGAGCACAGGCAGCACACACACACAGACACAGACACAGAGAGACACAGAGAGATACAGAGACACACAGAGAAGCATAGAGACAGAAAGAGACAGGTAAGCACACACAGTGAGAGACAGAGACAGATAGGCAGACAGACACAGACATAGACACACACATACATTCATCCCATTGCCTATAGATGTGTAGTTCCATTTGGGGGCTGTATTCGGGTTTGTTGGTCTCTCTGTCTGTCTGTCCTTCATGGCCTGAATAATTTTTGTTATCTTTGTGATGTCTTTCTAAAACATACCTTTTTAAAAATTATTATTTTTTATTTTGTGAGGCTTACTATGTAGTCTTGGCTGGCTTGGGACTCATGTATAAATCATGCTGACCCTGAATTCAACAAAGATCTGCCTGCCTCTGCCTCCTAAATGCTAGTAAAAGGCATAGGCCACCATCCCTGACAAAATACGCCTTGAAATAAGGCAATATAAAGCACTCAGTCTTGTGAGTCAGAGCTCTATTGGCTATTGTAGTCCCTCTGCATGTATGTTAGATCATGCTGTGTCTGTACCCTGGGAGGCAACAGCATCCTGCTCAAAGCTGATACTGTTCATTACTCTTGAGGCACTGTGACCTTGGAGAATGGAGCCGATAAATGAGGCAGACTAAAGTCTCATGCAATAGCCAACTTGATTCAGAGCAGCAGATAACGTATACATTGAAGGTGAAGAGAGTCACACAAGTAAAGTGTCCAGTCACAAGGGGAAGCCTCAGGTGGCCAAGACATGCTTTTGCATAGGGGCATATAAACAAATAGCAACACCCAGTGTAATGAATAATCTGAAGTAAGCTCACTCTCATCCACACCACCTGGGAGGAGCGTGAAAGCATGATCTAAGAACAGTTCCATGGTTTTGAGGGAACTGAGATCACAAGACTCTTGACTTAGTCTGTTAGAGTTCCAAGCGCTCAGAATTCTTTCTCACATGACTCCATTCTTAGACCATGTTCCGACAGACACAAACCCTGCTTTGCTTTAACTGTATGAAACGAACCAGCAGCACGCTTTACTAACTAGCCAGTCACTTACAGGAGACACGCTTCTTGGTAAGCCTTCTGTTCTCAAACACAGTAGTCACTTTATCCACTCTCTACCGCAGCGTGAAAACAGTAAATAGAAAATTTCAGAAATAAATAACTTTTGAGTCTGAAATTGTGTCTGTCCTGAGCTTTGTGATAAAGCTTGGTATTGTCCCTTGTTTGGGCAGTGGCGTGACTTTTCCCAGCCTGGCCATGCAGTCTGTGTACCACTCTCCAGTCACTTTTCAGTGCTCAGTGTTTTCTATTGAGCCGCCACTAGGAAAGGCAACCCTTTTCCGTCTTTCTATCTCTTCCTGGACACCCACTTGCTCCCTCCTCCCTCATCCTTTTCCATTTCCCCCTCTTCCAAACATAATTTCATATAAATGGAAAAAAAATCACAGTGTGATTCAATATCCTGCAACTGTTCATGACAATTAACTCAAATAGACCATACATCTAAATAAAATCTAAACTCATAAAAGTTCTAGATTCCTAAGATGAATCTGTGACCTTGGGCTCGGCAAGGGTTTGGGGCAATATATTAATGCATGAGTCATAGAAGAAATAGCTGATAAACAAGCTTTAGAAAAATGAGAAACTCGGAGACACGGGATGTGGCAGCAGGTGGTGCTCTGTGTATCTCTGAGGCTTATTTTGTCTCAAAGATCCCTAAGGGACTCAGTCCATCATGATTTGAAAGGTTGGCTGGCTGAACATGAGGACAGCCTGTCACATCTGTCAGCAGCTTGGAAGCATAGAGGACAGGAAGTAGGGCAAAACGACAAAGCCTCAAGTCCTACCCCTAATGACTTATTTCCTCTAGCAGGTGTCTGCCTCCTGAAGGTTCCATGGCTTCCCCAAGGTTCTCCAGCAGCTTGTGTGACCAAACACACAAGCCTATGGGGGGGGCATTTCATATTCAAACACAGCAGTCATGCTGTTTAGAACACACTGAGTCAATTAGGAATGGTTGCAAAGGAGAGAAACTCTGTCTGAAGTGGTTTGCAGAAATGGAGGTTACCCTCTCAGGTAACGTGAGGTACGCGTCTGAAGACATTGGCTGAGAGACTCCATGACCTCAGGCAAGCCATTCTCCAGCCTCTCCTCCATGATTAGCACACACCTGTACAAAGACCACATCTGCACGTGCAGAAGAAATACAAAGGAAGGAGATGTGGGAACAGACTTTACAAAGAAACTAATCCCAAATAGACATGGTTGGTCCGTTGACATCATTTGAAGCCTTGACCATAGGTCTATGTGGCTTCTTCAGTGTTAGGCTAGTCTGTCCCAGGTTTCCACAGTGAGCAGTGAGTCACTCTCAGGCGCCTTCTGTGGCATGCAGTGCTGTAGAGGGCATTACCTCCACTCCTTTTCCTAGAGCAGATCTCTAGAGAAGAAACTGTTGAATGATATAATTTACAACAGCCACATTTTTGCTAATGCCACCAAAGCAGTCCTTTGCATTCCCACCCACCAGTTATAGAAAGAACTACTTGTTTTACTGAAAATCTTACCAAGACATGGTGTTATCTGAGTACTAATGTGCCAGTGTGATGGCGGGAAGTGGCAGTTTATTTTAACTTTAATTTCCGTGATTACTGGAAAGGCTCAACCACCTTTTTTTTTATTTTTTATTTATTTATTTATTTATTTATTTATTTATTTATTTATTTATTTTTGCTTATGGTTAAACCCAGGTCTTATGAATGCTTGGCATGGCCTCTCCATCCCACTTCTATGAGCAGCTGTGTGTGAGACTGCTGAACAGGTCTATGGTTGTGTGTTTTGTTGTTGTTGTTGTTAATTACCCGCCATGTTCCTGGCCATTTTTTCTCCACCAGCAGGCTTGCCTTTTCCTACTGACTGCCAGAGGTTAGTGCTGTGATTGCTACACTAATTATGGGCTTAGGAAGTATTTTGAAGTATTTCTGTTTGTGATTTGTAATGACAAATTTTAGTGTGCTTGCTCTCACACTGTAGCTCTTTTTTATTCTCTTAGAATTGTATTTTTAATGACAATATAATTATATCACTTCCCCATTGCCCTTCCTCCACCCAATCCCTTCATAGTCTCTTTTTGTTTTATTATCATTGTTAAAAACATATACATACATATGTGTGTGTATATATGTGTATATATGTATATTCTGGATGGACTCAGCAGGTTGTATTTATATATGCATATAATATATATCAATGTATACATTGTATGTATATGTATATATAGGATAAGCATATATACGTACCATCTGCTGAGTCCATCTAGTGTGGTTAGTGTGTGTGTATAATTCCAGGGTTAACCACTTTGTATTGGATAACCACTTTGGAGGCCATTACTGGGGAAGACTTGTTGTACCTCTTTCAGTGGTCCTCAGCAGCTTGTACACCTTCCTCCAGGGGTGGGATGAGGTGACATTCCCCTTCCATATTAGTATGTCTATTGGTTGTGTCACCATTCAGGTCTTGTTTAGGCAGCCATGTTGTTGAGGTATCATAAGTGTAGCTTTCCTGTCATGTGTTTGTCTGTTTGTTTTTTGAGACAGATCTCACTATATGGCCCTGGATAGGCTGGAACCACGCAGGCGAGCTGGATTGGAAGTTGGGGAAATCTGTGCTGGGCACCATCGGGCATCACTTCTTGTAGATACAATTTTACCTTAGACTTCCTGTTCCCCTGGCTCCTACAGTCTTTCCGCTCCCTCTTCTGAGATGATCCTGGAGCCTTGGGTGCAGAAGTTCTGTTGTAGATGTATCCAATGGGGCTAGGCACACCACGATCAGCCGCTCTCTGCACTTTGGCCAGCTGTGGATTTCTGTGATGGTCTCTGTCTGCTGCAAAGAGTAGATTCTCTCTTATGACCATAATGTAAGGCTTTGGGGTAATAAGCTTTAGTAGTGTTGTCTTTTTCCATTGTTATTGTACAAAGTACCCTGCGTCTGAAGGCATTTTCTGCATGCAGGTTGGGTTTAGTTGTCTCCTTATAAGTTTAAAGACACTCTCCTTTATTTTTTTCTAATTATTTAAAATTACTTTTGTGGAGTTTTTCCTCTGGATTTTATTTTAAAATTATTTCTACATGGCTCAGCCACTTTCTCCTGTACTGTTTACTAGATAACAAGTTGTTTGTCTACTTACTCCAACTAGTTTCTGCAGTAGCTAAAATAACCATGATCTGCTATTGAGTATTTTGTTTAACATTTTCTGTTGGCCTATCCTGTCCTTGAGTTAGTATTATAGCATTTATTTGTTGTCTATGATAAGGTTTGAGGGTATAGCTCAGTGATACAGCAAGCGCTTAGCGTCCATGAGGCCTTGGGCTAAGTTGCCAACATGACTACCAAAAGCAGCAGCAGCAGCAGCAGCAACAACAACAACAACAGGGATGCAGTAAGTCTTGAGACCAAGCTGGTAAATTCATTTCTCAGAATCAGAGTGATTACTCTTGAATGCACTCTCAAGATGACTGTTACGATAATTGGTTTCACACAAAACCATTGAATTTTGACTGTGGTGACATTGAGATGTGGATGAACACCAGGGCCACTGATCCTCATGAAGCAGATACTTCTGGCTTGCCCATTGTCTTAGCTGATGTTTTATTGCTGCGAAGAGAAACCATGACCATGGCAACTCTTATAAAGAACAACATTTAATTGGGGCTGGCTTACAGTTTCGGAGGTTCAGTCCATTATCATGGCAGGAAGCATGGTAGCATGCAGGCGGACATGGTGCTGTAAAGGTAGTTAAGAGTTCTGCATCTTGATCTGCACACAGCAGGAAGTGACAGTGACTAGTGCTTCTGAGACCTCCAAACCCAACCCCTAGTGACACAACCCACTCCAACAAGGCTGTGCCTCCTAATGGACCTATGGGGGACATTTTTATTCAAACCACCACAGTCGCTCACCAGGTTAAACCTTTGTGTTTCATAGTTAGCATAGGTTCTACTACTGTGCCTTCTTTCATCTTATTTTTCATTAATCATAGATGTAGTATATAAGACTTTTGAATTTTATATATCTGGTATTGTATCAGATCATCTGATATAATAGGATCATACTGAATCCATATGATAGTTTGTCATTGGTTTTCTTAGGATTTCCAGGGAAGCTGTTGTCTATGAATAATAACAAGCTCCCCACCTTCCTTTCAAATATTCATTCACCAATTCTTTTTTCTTTCTTGATTCCAAATACAATGTTAGTTGACAGCACTAAAAATTAGCACCATTATTCCTGATTTGGAGTGAGAGAATCGAGTCAGTCTGACTCCATCACAGGTTGTAAGATGCCAGTTCAGGAGACTAGGCCTAAGTTTCTGTTCCCCAAAACTGAACAGTTCCAGGAAAAATCATAGCCCACCATCTGGCCTGAGCAAGAATAGTTAGTCAGCAAATGGTTCTAGAAAGTACCCAGGCCCCTAGCAACAGTTTTGGAAAGCCCCTAGATCCCTGACCAATCCCAGAGCCACCCATACCCCTAGAGATAGTCAATCAATCAGGATAAAGATCATCTACTCCCTGGAATTTCCCCAATAGGCTTTAAATTGAACCTGTGAGCTCATCCCAGGATTACCATTTCGATGAATGGTAGACCCCTACATGTTGGATTTCTGCAGAATAAATGCTCATTGCTTTTACATACTATTTGAGTCTGGGGTGTCAGTCTTTAGTGATTCATGGACCCTTACATGGACATTTTGTTATTTTTATTTTCACTAAATGTGATGCTTGTTATAGATTTTTGGTTGGTTTATCAGTTAAACCTGCATAACCAAATAACTAGGAAACTTCATTCAAACGTCATGTAGAAATACAGGTTGTGTGTCTGTCATGCTGGTATGCTGAGGGATGTTGAGGCTCTGCAGCTTTCTGGTTCTGTCCTAGGTGGCTCCTGTTTTTACGAAGGCAGGATAGCCTCTGTGGTCGTATTGTAGACATGAAGAAGGAGAGAGTCAGTAGACATGCTTCCTCACTGTCTGACAAGTTCAAATATTTCAAGGTTATACTTTAATTTTCATCTTTTGGTTGGAGCTTTGTCATGGTAGCCTTCTTGCCTACCTGAAAATAAGTGGTTTTAACCACATGGTGACCTCATTTGTAATAAGGAAAAAGGGATAAGAGATATCATATTAGCAACTAACAGTTCTGCCAGAAGGCTATTTTCAGGTGAAGGATGCCCTTAGCTGGCTCAGCAATCTTGCTTATTCTTATTGATCACTAAGCATGAAATTTAAGTAGTTTTGTTTTTAATAACATCAGTTGGATTGCTTTTATTGTGTCATAAATTTTATAATGTGACATTATCTTCATATTTCCAGGATGAAAGAAACACATTTACTCCTCTAACACAATTCTTATTTTTAATAATCACTTTTCTGAAGTATGCATACATCATAGACTTTGAGAAATTCCACAAAGCAAACCCATATACATCCTCCTAATGACTTTTCTCAGTCTCCTTTCTTTGCCAGGTTTTGAGGTGACCAACTTCTAATACCACTCATAAATTCTGCTTTAATTTGAGTTTTAACTTCCTGTAATTTTACAGAACAGCATGCACAGTGCATGTGTTCTTTTGCTCATAAGGATTGTGAGCTCCACCCTTGTTATCATGTAACACTTCAGCTTGTCGGTTCTCATTCCTGTATAATATTTCATGATAGAAAATAGATCAAAATTTGCTACTTGCTGCTTAGGTTGTTCTTAAATCATGCATCCCCCATTATTAACATCCCCCCCCCCCCCCCATATAGTTCTGAGTTGTAGGATATGTGAGTCTCTGACTTTCACAGATGTTGGCAAACAGTTTGGTTTTGTAAAACATTAAATTATTAATTAAATAGCCCTATTGTATAAGGGATAGGGAGATGGCATAGTGGGTAAGAATTCTTACCTTGCAAGCATGAGGACCTGAGTTGGGATCTCAGCACCCCCATCAAACATGTCAGGTCTGGATACATGTGCTTCTGTAAGAGTGTGTGGCAGAGCGAGGGGGATCCCTCAGGTTTGTGGGATACCAGCCTTGCTCCAGGTTCAGTGAAAGATCCTGTCTCCGGGGAATAAGACAGAGAGAGCTAGAGCAGGGCACTGGAATCCTTTAGCTTCTGTAAGTGCATAGGCATGCAGACTCACACACATGTGCACATACACTGCACAGCCCATGTTCCCAATGCAACCCACCCCCAAAGTTATTATAGACATTCATCCCCTAGCTTAGTATGATTTAGGGCTTCATTTGACTCATGTCCTGGCTAGGACTTGGTGTGTGTTATCTGTCTCTTCGATTTTAGCTATCCTAAAAAGTGAATGTCTCAATGTGGGTTTTGCTTGCCTTTGCAGTACAGCAGAGGTGAAGTCACTGTGCAAGGCCTTGCTCATATAGGCAATCACATTATCACAGGGGCACACCTGCAGCCTCCCATTGTGGCTTTTATGTGCTTGCCATTGATTTTCATGCACGAGTACCATCTTGTGTATTTCTATTTTGAGCATTCTTTTGTTTGTATGTGCCTGTCCAGTCTTTTTTCTGGTTGTTCCTATTGAGTGTCTGCTTATTTTTGTTGAGTTTCTAGGCTATCGATAGATCTCAAGTGTGATACCTTAGTCACTCTGGGCCTTGCCTCTCTCTTCTTGAGTGATGATTTTCTGACCAACACAAGTCTTCTACTCAAATGATCAGAGCTGTCTGTATGCACACAGGATATAAGAGTTCCTGCCCACCTCAACTCTAGGAGAATTGTTTTATTTTATTTTATTTTATTTTATTTTATTTTTCAAGGTTTCTCTGTTTAGCTCTAGCTGTCCTGGAACTCACTCTGTAGACCAGGCTGGCCTCATTCAAACTTAAAGGGAAATTTGCCTGCCTCTGCCTCCTGAGTGCTGAGATTAAAGGAATATGGCTTAGTTTAATGTTTTTAAATGATTTTATTCTTTGCTAGTCTACAGCTACAAATGAAACCAATGTTTGTGTGTGGTACAAATCCAGAGAGCTTACTTTTCCATAGTTGGCCGAGTATCAGTTTATTTAACTAGAGCACCCTTGACCCATTTCCTGCAGCCTTCTTTTCTAGAGGCAATTAAATGATTACAGATGTGCAGTCTACTTCTGGACTAGCCCTTCATCATACTGATGCATGTCTGTGATTGCAATCACTAACATGCTGATTGGGTTACACATTGTTATAGCCTCAGCCCTTTGCACTTCCTGTAACTAGCGTGTCAGTATACATGTGTCTAGTTCACATGCTCACACACGACTAACTAGATTTTAGTTGAATTCTGCTGAATCCCTCAGGTGATATTACATAACTTCATATCTTTTGATCTCCACATAGTCAAGTTTATTCCCATGTATGGGGTAGTTTTTGATACTATTAAAAAATGGAATTATTCCAGTTGTCTCTCCCAGTACTCTCTCCCTCTGTCCTCCCCATACCCAATTCCTCCTATTTCTCTCCCCATCTCCTCCCTTATCCAGTTCCCCCCTTCCATGCACCTACCATGTCTATTCTTTTTCTCCTTCTCAGTGAGATACACATGTCCCCCTTATCCGTCCTTGTCACTTAGCTTCTTTGGGTCTGTGGATTGTGGTACGTTTATCCTTTACTTCCTGCTAACATCCACTTATAAGTGAGTACATACCATGTTTGCCTTTCTGGGTCTGGGTTACCTCACTCAGGATGATCTTTCTAGTTCTATTCATTTACTTTCAAATTTCATGGTATCATTGTTTTTAATAGCTGAGTAATATGATGTTGTGTAATGAACCACATTTTCTTCATCCATTCTTTGATTGAGGGACATCTAGGTTGTTTCTAGTTTCTGGTTATTACAAATAAAGCTGCTATGAACATAGTTGAGCAAGTCTCTTTGTGGTATGATGGAGCATCCTTTGGGTATATGCCCAGGAGTGCTATAGTTGACTCTTGAGGTAGATCTATTCCTGATTTTCTCAGAAACTACCAAATTGATTTCCAAAGTGGCTGTACAAGTTTACACTCCCACCAGCAATGGAGGAGTGTTCTTCTTGCCCTACATCCTTGCCACCATGAGCTATTGTTTGAGATTTTTTTATCTTAGCCATTTGATGCATGTAAGATGGATTTGCATTTCCTTGGCAATTGAAATGGGGGGAGGGGAATCTTTGTAATGAGCTAGAAACCCAGAGCAATGGAAACTCCTAGGCATCTATGAGGGTGACCCCAGCTAAGCCTCATAGCAGTGGAGGATATGGAGTCTGAACCAGCCGTCTCCTGCAAGATTTCCAAAGGAGGGCTTATGATACCAGCTCAGCCACAAAACCTTCAACTTACCAATTTGTCTTGCCTACAAGATGTACAGGGGTAAAGATGGAGCAGAAATTGAGAGAATGGCCAACCAATTCTTGGTCCTATTGAGACCTATCCATGAGAGGGAGCTCATGCCTCATACTGTTAATGATATTCTGCTACACTTGCAGACAGGAGCCTAGGTAGCATACCTGTCTGATAGAAACAGATGGAGAAACTCACAGCAAATGTTAGGTGGAGCTTGGTGAATCCTGTAGAAGAGGGGAGGAAGGATTGTAGGAGCCAGAGAGGTCAGGGGCACCGTAAGAAAACCTACGGAACCAACTAACCTGGGCCCATAGGGCCCCCCTAAGTCCTCCATAGTGCTGCCTGTTGTGGACCCTGTGTCCCAGGCTTCTGTTGTCAGCTCTATATGTCTCATCACCAAATTGTCCTCAGCTCTGAGCTCTCATCTGGTTGGGTTGTGTCTGCATCCACCAGGCTTCTCTCCTCAGGGTGTTTTGACGACCCTGCTATGGTTTGTCTCCCAAGGGTTTGTGTGATGAATGTTTTGTCTCCGGTGTGATAGTACTGAAATGTGATGGGGCCTTTTGTAGGTGATGACATAAATGCATTTGTGTTAGGATAAAGGCAGGTCTCTTGACATGGCCAGGAAATTCCATACAACAGACTGCTATGACTGAGCCTGGCTCCTCCGCAGTTTCCTGTCTACTCCAGCCGCTCAGTCTCTTCCCCGCTACCCCTTCCGTATGACGCTATCTGCCCCAAGGTTCTCGCTGTATCCTTGGAGTTCAACAATCGTGAGGAAAGAGAGCCCATTTTCTTTCTAAAATAACAAGTCTCCGTTATTTGGTTATGGCAGCAGTAGCTAGCTCCTCAGCAGCCTTCCTTATCCTCGGTGTGTGCTCTGTAGAACTCCCCTAGCCGTTGGTTCTCTGTGGCTCTCCAAGGCCCGCGTTTCTCAGCCCTAAGTGTATGTCAGAATCACCCCGTGGGCTGTATAGGTAAGTTAAAGATTGTACTGCGCTGAGAATTTTTGGGTCAGTGGATCTGGGGTGAGGTCTGGGATTTTGTCTGTGGAATCAGCTGTGAGGCGACACTCTCGCTGCTGATCGGGAAGCAGCGTGAAACCTACTGACCGAGACACTGAGCTGGGAACCAAATGTGGCTCACTCTTTTTGTCTTTCATTTCTGAAGCATTAATTGAAGCAAATTTGAAGCCAGGAAATTGTGTATGCTCTGATCTTTGCCAACTTGGGGATAGTACTCACAGCCGATACTCTGAGCTGGGGCATGGGGAGAAGGTGAGGCTCCTGGGAAATTCCACACGGACCAGTGCTGCTGTCTGGAGGCGAGAGCCTGCTGTTCCAATACATAACGTACTATGTCATTGTGACCGACAATGTTTTCTTCCCTGTAGTTGTTTTTCTCACTATCCAGAGTAGACTCTGGGACTTAGCTGGAATCTGGTGCAGCCACCCAGAGAACACAAATGTCACACACTGTGGCTCAGGAGGACCTCAGAAGAGGATGGTCAAAGAACTTAAGATATCTCAACTGGGCAAAGATGGAGGAAAACCAATTCCAGGCAGCATGCCTCTCTGTACCCTTAGTTAGCAGGAGTTACACCAGCATTGCATCTAGGTCCAGAGGTCCCTCTGGTGATCTAACCTACCCCCACTGCCTTCTTATGCAAATGAGCCCTCACTATTCACACACTAGAGATGGCCTGGCAGATCTCTGTGTGTGGTTTACTGGCTTGGTATTTGAAATATGTTAAATCTCAAACATGTGTTAAAATGTGAAACTCCACTAAGGTGTAGGAGGAAGACACAGGATATAGTAAATGCAAGTTCAGGGTTCTCATAGCAACCATGGAAACATATTGGAGCACCCTCCTCCTCAACCTGGCCCTCCTTCAGCTCTGCCTGTCTCCAGGAAGGCCACCATCTTCCCTCTCATTGCACAAGCCAGCAGAGAATGGAGAGGAATCCTGGCAGGGCCGCTCCCTCAACAGACCTCCCGCTAAGAGCACACACACACTCACACACAGGCAGCTGACAAAGGCCTCTTTCTTTAGCTCTCAGTCCATCTGCCATCCGCTATCTCCCCATCCCCCTTCATCAGGGCTTGCAGCATCCGCTCTGGTCCCCACAATCTGTTCTGCACTTGGCAAAAAGAGTGTTATGCGCTTGTGTGTCTGTCTGTCTATCTATCTATCTATCTATCTATCTATCTATCTATCTACCTACCTACCTATCTATCAATCTAGAGCACATCTGTGCTATCAGAATCATAGAAGCACAGCAAAAGATTCTCTGCCACACACACAGTAGAGCAGACTGGCTCCAGGGCACCCTGAGCTGCTATTTCTTACTGACCAGATTGACAGAGATGAGAATGGTTTTATAACACTGTTGATGGTTGGGGGGTCGGGGGAGTGGTC
The DNA here is from genome assembly GCA_019843815.1 of Montemys delectorum. Classification (NCBI taxonomy): domain Eukaryota; kingdom Metazoa; phylum Chordata; class Mammalia; order Rodentia; family Muridae; genus Montemys; species Montemys delectorum. The sequence continues at coordinate 70,110 of JADRCD010212628.1, forward strand.
AGCAGATTAACACTGTTATATGAAGCATGGTCTGTAAACAGGGAGGTTTTGGGTCCACAGTACTGTTGCTATGGTAATTGGCAAGTTTGGTCCAAGTTACACATCCTGATATGGCTTGACCCAGTTCTAGGTACTTACAGGGTAGAGTGTTCGTGATGACAACAGTTTGTAATGCACGTGCGTATAAACAATCTAACAGTGGATCACGAGGTGCTGGGTGGAGGGCACATCTGTTCATGGGATTCTATAGAGCTGTAAAAACACCCAGAGAAATCCTCTATGTTCCTTACCATATATGGGTATGTGAAAAAGCAGCTTTGGAAAGGTGGTGTGAACCTACATATCTTTTTATCAAGCTCTTCTGAGGAAAACAATAGGACCCAGTAACCGAAAACCCTAACAAGCTAACTACTCACCCGCAGGGAGGAGACCATTCCTTAAGTCCTCTGTTGCTCCTTCAGAACTTCAAACCAGACTCTGAGCTACCCATTCCAAAGTGTTGCACAAGTCATTTCAAAGTATGCTGTCAGCACCCACCAGGTAACGGGCACTTAGTGGTGCCTCACTATTTGTTGAACGGACAACAGGCTCTCCCCCTACGGAGCATGCGCCGTGCTTAGCTACTTCTGTGATTTCAGGTGCATTTGCTCCAAGCCTGGCTGCCAGCCAAGGGTACTCCTGGGAACCTGAGGGATTTGGAGATACCAGATCCTTTCCGTCTCTCTCTTTGCTTTCCAGCCTCCATAAGATGAGCAGTGTGTTTGTCCAATTCTCCCTGCCATGATGTGCTGCCCCCACCATAGGCCCCTAAACAGTTGAGGCCGTCAGTCACAGGTGCAAACTGCAAAACTCTGGGCCCCAATAAACCTTTCAGCCCTCTAAGTTGATGGTCTCCGTTATTGTCTAGGATAATTCTTTGCATAAAATGTTGCTCCCAGAGTTGGCAAGCTAACCAGCTCAGCTGCCACCAGGCCCAGATCCAGGGTTTGAGTTGGCCCACTCCAAAATCTACATTATATGTCAACTGTTGGGGCACTTGAAAGGGCTAGTCCTGCTGATCCAAATCTGCAGGATCTCCATGACACAGGGCAACAACAGGATCAAGTATTGATAGCATCCCAGAAGCCAGAGACCTCCAACCAGAGCAATGACTCATTGCAATGAACATTTGCAAGGGAAGAGGTGTTGAAAGAGGCATACACTGTGGGACACACTGGGACATACTACAGCTTCTGTGAGGAGATGTTTTCTACCCTTTGTGGTTGCTGTTTGTTTGGGGTGTGTGTGTGTGTGTGTGTGTGTGTGTGTGTATGTGTGTGTTTGTGTGTGTGTTTTATTGGGGGAATTACAAGGGCAGAGGGTGAATATGAGTGGACTGGGGTCCATGATGTGAATTCACAAAAAATCAAAAGTGTTTTAAAGAGGTACTCCCAAATTTGACAACTCAAAAGAACCAATATTTATTATCACCACTTTCTATGACACAGTGGCCTAGGCATGGCTAGTTTGGCTGGGCATAGCTTGGTTAGTGCCCATGGCTTTGGTCTCTCAAGAGATGATAGTTTGATTACAGAGGGTGCAGTTACAGCCACTGGAAAGCTCAGCTTATAAATGTGGGTCATTGGGTTCACAATCGTGATGCCATTGGGCCTGGATGTTAGATAGGTCTTTTCTTTCTGTTCGATATGTGAAGTACTTTTCCAGCGCCTCTGTGCATGATGTCCCTTCTTCTTGCAGCACAGGCCCCTCTCCCACCAGGAACCTTCCTAACATGGAGCTATTCCTCCTGTGTTTGCCTCATTTGACATTTCTCTCTGAGTAACTTGTGCATTTATGCCCATCTCTCCCACAAAGCTTCAAGGCAGTGAGCACATCTGGTTTTGCTACACTGGTACCCTTGAAGCCTAGCCCAGATTGTATAGCATGATGTTTTCTTTCAGGTGTCAAGTGGACCCGGGGGTGGAATACCCAGAGAACTGGTGGTATTCATCTCTGGAAGTGCCTGTGAAGGTACGTTTACAAGGGTTGGGCATGTGAGTCACTGGACTAAGTGGGGAAGATACACCTTCAGTGTGGGTGAGTGCCATCCAGCCAGCCAGGGACAAGAGAGAACACACACATAGGAAGGGGATTGGGCTCTCTAAAGCAATCTCCTGGCTCAGGCACCAGAGATCCAGGTTTACATGTTGTATGACTTTTCCTGGGGAGATGTGACTTAACTTCTATTCACCCCAGATAAGTCTCCAATAGCAGATCAAATGAGTGACTCCGCTAGAGTCCAGAGTTGTGAACCAGTGGTCTTGCTGGGGCTACTTATGAGGACATAGGTCAAGGGCTACATAGAGGAGCGTGGATGACTCAAGACCAGCTGCATCGCTGAAAGCCCACTGCAGCATGAATGATAACTCACAGATGCTCTTTCATTGGACCTACAAGCAAGGCTCAAAGGCACCTCAGCTGCCCAAAGAACCTTTCCTCCTCAGCAATTCTTACTGCTCACACAATCTTGGTGACAGAACTTGTGACTTTTGGCTGTTTCAGGAACTTCCAGAGACTTGTGGGTTGCTTTCTTTGCTACCCTACTTTTATTTACTTCTTGAGTTCTAATACGCCTTGGTCCAGGATGGGATGCTTCAATGAAAAGGAATTACTGCACAACACAGTAGGAACTCTTCCTTTGGCCTCCACAATTCTGAAGCTGTTCAACAGTGACATGACCTCCATCCCAGGGCCCAGCTGGCCTGTGTAGGATGCTCAGCCTCCATAGTCACACAAGCCATTTCCCTTAATAAGTCCCATATCACTTCTTCTTCCCTTTCTCTTTCTATTCCTCCTCCCCTTCAGTCCTTTCCTTTATATACTGAGATTCTGTCTTTCTGGAGAACCCTCATTCACTCAGATAATAATACCAAATAAAGTCTAGGTGAATAGATTAAGTCATTCTCTTCAGAACTGTGTAGGTCAAGGTGTCAGTAGGAAGCCCGTAGTACTTTCAGATGAAATAGAAAAGGGAAATTCAGTGAAAAGACTATTAGCGAAGGTGGATTGACGCTAAAATTCCAAAGGACCACACCCTGATATTAAAAGCACAGAGGGGAATACTTTCTGGGACCCAGTGAGACTGGCAGCTGTGGGAAAGGGCTATAGAGCAGTGCCTACAGGCTACCAGGAGCACCTGGCCAGTTCACTAGGCTCTATAAGGAGAGCAAAAGTCAGGGAGAAACCCATCACCACTGTCTTCAACTCTCCTGTCTTCTTACAGTATTTCCCACCAGGAGCCTATCCTAGTTTGCTTTCTATCGCTATGATAAAATACCATCACCAGAAGCAACTAGGGAGGAAAGGGTTTATTTGGGCTACACTTCGACATCATGGTCCATCGTTGAAGGAAGCTGGGGCCTCAACTCAAGGAAGGAACCTGAAGGCTGAAACTGAAGCAGAGCTCATGGAGGAATGCTTCTTACTGGCTCACTCTTCATCACTTGCTCATTCTGCCTTCTTACACAGCTCAGGACCACTACCCAGAGACGGAACCATCCACAATTGGCTGTGCTCTTCCACATTAATCACTAGTCATGAAAACATCCCAAGGACTTACCTAAAAGCCAATTTGATGGAGGTATTCAATTTTTTTCAATTGAGGTTCCTCCTTCTCAGATTGTGCCAAGTTAACAAAAACCTAACTGGCTCAGAGCCCATAGGTCATCTTCATGGATATAAGGCATGGTAGACAAGGGAGTAGAGTGTCCCAGAGGAACAACAAAGGGACCCTGTGCAGCTTACTTCTACTCCCCCTGCTGTTCCCAAGGGTGGAGAAATCCCACCAGCCAGCGAGTACATGAACGTGATCACGATCATGGTGACTCAGCTATAGTTTTGCTTGAAGTCTAAGATGCTCACTTGTTCCATCACAGGAGGGAATGAGAGAAACGAAGAGTTAATTAATGCAAAGCAGGCCAGGTGCCAGGGATCATGTTGTATGCTGTAGTCTGGAAACACATCTGGCATGTTCTGGAGCCACATCTGTAACAACAGGTGCCGTTGAAGTCATATCAAATGTACAGAAGTCCCTTGTCATTCTGCAAGTCTCATAAGACAAGAGTCACATCAGGTGGGAAGGAACAGCCAGCCCATTCTCACATCAGACCATGCTCATCCCAGTAACAGTGGTCTCTGCAGCTTGCTTGTGTGTATGCTTCGGGCGGGAGGACTGAGGGTGGGTGCCTCTGCCCTTCCTACCAATGCAGGAGCTTGTTTTCTTTGGGTATCGAAATAAGAAGGCCCACAGTGAAAGCTGCAAGCTGTTCACATGTTTTGTAGTACAAACAGAGCCTGGGATTAAAAGGAAGATTAGAGGTTAAAAGAGCAGAATCTGGAGCACTGAAGAAAATGAAGAGGGCTCTAGTAGGGAGTGAGATAATCAAGCTAGACAGATAATGGGAGGGACAGGGCTTTGAGCCAATGATAAGCAGACCAGCTGTCCCTCAAAGTCCCCAAGGAACACATATTAGGCACTTTCATCTTTTCATGCATCATCGTTTCTAATGTAGCTAATGGTGACAGACTCCACTGTAGGGGTGGCTGTTAACAAGAAGTTTCCATATAGGACACCATATAGACAAGGAACTGAATTTGACATAACAAGAAGGGGTGAGGCTATATCCTGGAGACTTCAATAGAGCTAACTTTCTGTGATGGTACAGCTACATGCTGATCCAGTAAATGTGATGAAGAAAACAGTACTTGGGAATATCTGCTTGGTAGGGCAAGTAACGCTGGCCAAGTGACTAAGAGCTAGCAGACATTGAAGTCAAAATTGAAGCCAAAGATGGACTGAGTATGACTTCAACTACTCCTGAGTGGGCAGCTCATGAGCAGCACATGAATACCACAGAGCACGTGGACCCTTCCTTCCACTGGCTTGGTACATCATTGTCCAGAGAGTAACCAGTCTCTAAAGCCTTAATCTTTTGCCCACGTTCTTCCCTTGTTCTGTAGAGACACTAGGCAGAAGGGATCTGGGCATCTCCTTCCTTGAAACCCCTGCCAACTCTTGGGAGTTTCTCACAGTTTTTTCCCTCACTTAAATTCTCACTTTTCCTCAATTTCTCACTTTTATGTAATAATTCTTCACCAAGCCTAGTTCTGCTTTGCACACTCGCATGAAGAGCTGTGCCATTAGTTTTCTTTGGAATGAGACAATGAACTTGGAACCACTGTCCTAAATCAATTTTGATGGCTGTGAGGGTCTGGCATTTTGGGTACTTGGTCATATACAACCAGGCTTTGAAGAAAGGTCTTGTCTAACTGAAAACCCCACATCACTACTATACTGGCCCTTGACCCCATGGGTCGGGAGGGCCTATGGAGAGGGTGAGGGGCTTTGAGTATCTGTCTCTGTCACACTCATCAGAACTGGGAGTAACTCCAGGGTAATGCTTCAGCTCCAGGCTTGGGGCCAATGCCACCTGACTACTATGAACCATCTTGGTGGCTGAGCATGGTGACCTTTTGTTTGTCTAAGGATTTTCTAAACATGTCTTCAAGCATAATGTCATTTTAGAGCCCACGTCTGAAAGTTTCTAAAAGGTTTTGACATTTTCCTTATCCTAGTGCACATGTGTTCCTAGTAAAGGGCCAAAGGTGTCTATAGGGAGGAACTAAGTGGGGACTATTGCAGTGGGTAACTGTGACAGTTGTTACAAGGTCTTCCTGGGGACATCCTGACTCCCCATGTAATCAATATACTCGGGATTTTTTTAAAAAATTTAAATTATTATCATTTAAAAATTTATATGTCTGGGTGTTTTGCCTGTCTTTGGAGGACACTGGATCCCCTAGAATGGGAGTTACAGATGGTTCTGAACTGCCACCTGGGTGCTGGGAATCGAACCTGTGTCCTTTACAAGAGCAGGGCATGTGCTTAACTGATGAGCTTTCTCTTTAGTCCTAAGACTTTAGTTTTCAACTTCATCTTTAGTCTGGTTGGCAGCTCTTTATTTCATCCTTGGATGAACTATCTTTTTTTGTATGTGACTGAAGGCTTCGCTATGATCTATGTTTTGGTCTGAATGTTGTGTGCCCACAATCTCCACAAGCTGAAACCTATCTACTGTGTGGGAGCCACATTATGGAATACCCAGTCTTGGTTTTTAGCCCACAATCAAGCAGTGAAGCCATTTGCTACTTCCCTTAAATATTTACACTTGGGTCCCTTCTCTTCTTCAAAGTGAGGGACCAGCTCTATTGTCTGAAGTTCTGCCTGTAGACAAGTTCTCTTTTGTTGGTTCAGGAATATTCTGAGTGGGGCCCACCCCTACTATCTCAGGGCCCTGACTCTACCTCTAGAACCACTTCTGGTACCAATATGTCTTAGTCAGGGTTCTCTAGAGTCACAGAACTTATGGTAGTCTCTCTGTAGTAAAGGAATTTATTGATGACTTACAGTTTGTAATCTAACTCCCAACAATCAACTCCCAACAACGGTCTGCAGCAGCTGTGAATGGAAGTCCAAGGATCCAGCAGTTGCTCAGTCCCACAAGGCAAGCAGGTGAAGCAGAGAGCGCCTTCCTTCTTCCAATGTCCTTATATAGGTCTCCAGCAAAAAGTGTGGCCCAGGTTAAAGGTGTGTGCCACCACACCTTTAACCCCAGATGACCTTGCTTGAACTCGTAGATCTTCCAGTCTTAATCTTCTAGGATTCATAGCCACTATGCCACCACACCCTTAATATCAGATGATCTTGAACTCATAGAGCTTTCTATGTTAATCCTATGGGATTCATAGCCACTATTCCTCAAGGTCTCCATGCCAAGATTCAGGTCAGAAATTTGTATCTCTCAGCCTCTAGATTAGGGCCACAGGTGAGGCTTCTAATTCTGGATTGTAGTTCATTTCAGACATAGTCAAGTTGACAACCAGGAATAGCCACTACACTACCTCAGTACTGCTAAGGCTGTGAATCCAACCACCTCCAAGATCCTGGGCCAGGTCTTCCATGGTTTAGGGAGGTGAGGGTATATTTAAATGCTGTCACTTGACTCAACTGGTCATCAATCAACCTGAGCCACTTTCTCTCTTCTCCTCCCTTCGTTCACCAGATGCTCACAATGTGAGCATCATTCTCTTCCACTTGTCTTGTGTTTCCCCTAGGTGGAGACCTCAGGAGCTTCAGAGCTATGTAAAATGGACCACACGTGCCTTTCCTCTGTCCCTGCCTGACTAGATGTGTACTTCTGAATCCTAGCCTCAGTGCTGGCCTGCTCAACCAGTTGCATCCCATGTACTCCTAATGTGCTCCAGCACACGTAAGATAGAGCCCCTTGAGCAAGAACCTTCCTGCAGAAGCATAGCCAACAAAAGGACCAGAGGGACAGCAGGACAGGTCAGCAGAAGATGTTGGACTGAATGATCCCTAGTAACTTCCTAGCTGTGGCTCAGTGCCATGAGGCACAATGGAGGATCAGGCAGCTCTGGTTGTCTGTTCTACCTCAAGAGAAGAGGGCTCCCAGACACCTATACATGCTTGAGACTTGGCACAGGGAAGGAGGCTAGTGACAGTTACGGTTCCGGGCTACGTGACTCCTGTGGTAAGGAGGTGAATGCTCTAAGAGTCTAGGTATGGGTCTAGAAGAGAGCCTACTGCTGTGGATTGAATGTAAAATGTCTCCCATTGACTCTGGTGACTGCTTAAGAAGGCTGGGGGAACTTTGAGGAGGTGGAGCCTCCATAGAGGAAGTGAGTCACTGGGGGTGAGCCTTTAGACGTAATAACCCAGTCCTAGTTCCTGTTAAGTCTCTGTATCCTGAATGTGGATAGGGTGTGACCATCCTGCCTCCCTGTTTCTGCTACTGTGTATTTCTTACCTTCTGTCTTGTCTTCTCTACCATGACAGACTGTATCCCTCTACAGCTGTAGGCCAAAACAAACTCTTTATTGCTTAAGTTGCTGTTGTCAAAGTATTTATCACAACAACGCATATGCAAGACACCTACCCGTGAAGCTGGTGGACAGTGCATGAGAGACCTGCTGAGCGCCACAAGGAGGCTGCTGTATGCCCCTACATCCCTATTACAGAAATGTAGCCTTTGATAGTGTTGCAGCAGTAATGTACAGTTGCTGTCACTGTTTGTGGGGAACTGACCTGAGACCCCACAATGCATACATACACACTCAAGTTTCTTGAGTAGTTTTTGTACAGAACATATACACTCTGCTGTGTACTTTAAATCATCTCTAAGTGACTTACAATATCTGACACAATGTAAATGCAGAGGAAATTATCATTTGAGTAATGACAATAAACATGTCTATACATGTTCAGTACAGATACTTTTTTTTCCAAATATTTTTGCTTTGAGGTTGTTTGACCCTGCAGATATGGACCCTTCAGTTGTGGGACCTGCAGATGTGGACGGTTGGCCATACCACAGATTGGGTTGCTTAAATAACAGAAAGTATTTGTCCCACAGTTTTGGAGGTTACAAGTCCATGATCAGGGTGCCAGTGGGACTGATTCCCTTGGAGACTGGAGGAAGAGTGTGTTTCCCTGATGGGTTCCTAGGATTGTGTCTGTGTCCCTGGCATGCCAACGTTGCTTACTTGGTTTTTTTGGGGGGTGTGTCTGTTTCTTTGTCCTGTGTTCTCTTGATTGAGGACATCAACTGCCATCTAGTAGGACTCCTTCCGTGGGACTCCAGCTTAACTTGTTTATCCTTCGCAAATGAGACCAGATTCAAAAGTGGTTGGGAACGGGGCTTTCAACATCTTCAGTGTGGGGCAGTGGACAGTGCCATTGGACAGAAAACCTGTAAGGAGGAGCAGATTCAGCAACCCTAGCAAGTCTCATAATTGAGAATAGTAGGTAATTAAATCTACTTCTGATCAGGTTTCTGTCTGGGAACACATGACCACGACACCCTATTGGGAAGACTGTGACCACCAGTCACATAGGGACAATACCTGGAGTCTTTTCACATGCAGATGAGGCATCCCTAATATCTCAGACCAAGTTAATAGAAAGCATCTGCTTCTAGATCCCAACCCATCCCCAAACGTTTATAAGTCTTAGCTACAAGGAATAAAAGTGCATGAGTTATTTCACCAAAGATCATTCGAGAGTGCCTCTTAATGAACTGTGACACTCCTGGGAAGAGTTTTCTCTCCCCAAGCTTTTGTCACTGGACCTCCACTTGGCCCAACCAGCTAGGTGCATGAGCTTGGCCACAGCCACTTCCAGCTAGGTGGCCCTGACCTTTGCCCTGACCTTGGCTGCTAGCTGCTCGATGCTCCTCACTGCCTGCCACGGACTCTGGTGGCCCGGCAGCCCACCTTGCTCTGGCTTCCCTTTGGAAAGCTGTAACACTTTGGTCATTCTGGCCATGCCTGAGCCCCAGGAAATCTTTTGCTCCCACTGGCCAGACAAAGGACTCCCCACTGGCTGTGCCCTATACAGACTGACACTTCAGAAGGAGACACAATGCAACCAGCGACAGATGTTAAAATGAGAAGCATTCTAAGCTTTAAAGTTGATGCATTATCGCCTGCCCTGGGACCTTCTAAGCTGAGTTCATGTTCAAATCCCATCTCCTAAATGCATGACATAGTCCTTCAGTTGTATGACATAGTCCTTCAGTTGTATATGACACTGAAGTAGCATCAAGATGAAATCAAACTTTAGACCCTGGTGAGGAACGGCAGCAGGGGGTCTACGAGTCCAGCTATTCAGGAGGAGAGTGAGTTTAAGACCCACCTGCGCTATACAGTGAGTTTAGAAGCTGGATGGACAACTCTTGTTCTAGTTTGTTTTCTGTTGTGAAAAAAAAAAAATACTGACCAACAAAACTTGGAGAGGAGAGGGCTTATTTGCTTATATACCCTGATCACAGGCCATCACTGAGGGAAGCCAAGGGAAGGAACTAGAGGTAGGAGCTGATGCAGAAGCCATAGAGGAGTGCTGCTTGCCCTCCATGGTTTGTTCAGCCTACTTTCTTGTAGAACACAGGACCATCTACCTAGGGGTAGCACTGCCCATAGTGGGCTGGACCTCCCACTTCAATCATTAATCAAGAAAATGCCCCACAGACACACTCGTAGGCCGATCCAATACAGGCAGCAACTCAACTGAGATTACCTCTTTCCAAATGTGTGTGTGAGTGAGTGTGTGTGTGTGTGTGTGTGTGGTGGGGGGCTTTGGAGTCATGGAGGCAGTGTGTCCTAGTTAGGGTTTTACTACTATGAACAGACATCATGACCAAGGCAACTCTTATAAAGACAACATTTAATTGGGGCTGGCTAACAGGTTCAGAGATTCAGTCCATTATCATCAAGGCAGGAGCATGACAGCATCCAGGCAGGCACGGTGCAGGAAGAGCTGAGAGTTCTAGATCTTCATCTGAAGCCTGCTAGCAGAATACTGACTTCCAGGCAGCTAGGACTAGGGTATTAAAGCCCACACTCACAGTGACATACCTACTTCAACAAGGATACACCTCCAAATAATGCCACCTCCCTGTACCAAACATATATAAACTGTCACACAGTGTTTCTCTGTGTGGCCCTCCCTGGCTGTCCTAGAACTTTCTCTGTAGACCAATGTGGCCTCAAACTCACAGAGATCTACCTGCCTCTGCCTCCTGAGGGCTGGGCTTAAAGATGTGCACCACCAATGCCCAGCTCCCAGATATGTTTGTTTGTGTCAAGTTGACATAAACTAGCCAGCATAAACCCTTTCAAAATAGAAACCTAAAAAGAGGGCTAAGGCCCTGTCTCAGTGGAAGATTACCTCTGTGAAATAGAGGAGGGCCATAGGTTAAATCCTACTGAAAATAAGCCAGTGAATAAAACCCCTAACCCTCTGATCACCATGTCATGGGAATGGTCATTCATTCAGAGCTGGGCCCCTAGAACTGGACACCCTTTAAGCAGCTGGGGGCTCCACACTCTACTGATGCCCTAGCCAGATGCAGTTCCCTTCCCGCCCATGGGTGACTTGAAGGTCCTGTAACAAAATCAGGGCAGGCTGGTTTATGTCCTATCCTCTGTTTTTGCTGTCTCCACATCTGTAAGGTAGTTCATGAGGAGCCCTGCCTCTCGAGTATCCCTAACATCTGGGGTCTCTATGGGACCCAGGCCTGGGAGGAGCTACTATGTTTGGTGTCAGGTGAAGCCATGCTGTGTAGCTCTCTATCTTGGTCAGGGCTCTTGTTTTTTCCAACCATTGCTCCCATTCTCTCTTTCCCCTCTGCCAGGTTTCACTCAAGCCCCATTGTGCTCTCCAAGAACAAACTTAGTGAAATGATTACGAGGCCTTTTAAGAACACTTTTATTTAATAGATAATGGGTAGTTAAAGCTGAGAGCACACTCAAGTCGAATCAAATAGATTTAGGGGATAAGAAAGGCCTTGAAATTACTTCTTAAATATTTTGTTTCACCTGCTCACATGCTCAATTGGCAAACTTTTACTGGGTGTCTACTCTGCACAGGCACTGCTCATGAGCTGAGAGCACACAGTGAATATTAGGTATCTAACTAAGCAGGTCAGCCTGTCTGAGTGCAGGGAACTGCTATCAGCCACTATGGGCCTCCTATGGTATTCCTGGATAAAAAAAGGATTGTGGGTACAACGGAAGTGAAAAAAGGAAGGCGCGGGCTGAGACAAGCAAGCAGCCAACATTCCCAGGTGTAGTCTAGTTGTGTGGGCAGTGTGTCGAATAGAGGGCTTTCTTGGAGAACTGGGGAGAGGGCCCTGAAGGAGACTCCGGGGACATCAGCAAAGGCCTCTGTCTGCAAGTCTCTGCTTGCTGCAGAGACTGAACTTATCAGGGGAGCTTGGGGTCTCTACCTGCAAGGCTGGCAGGAGTGGGGCTGGAAGCTGCCAGGCGGTGCGGTGCTGGAAGGCTGAGCACTAGGAAGGATAAGCACCTGACTTGAAGTATCTTAACAAAAGCTTCTCTGAGAATGCATCAAAGGACTGCAGCAAAGAGATGCCACCCTGCTGCTAAGGAATGGCTCGGGTTTTTCTCCGGAAAGTAGAAGGCTCTCCGGAAAGTAGAAGGCGCTTCCTAGGCTCACACAATGTTGTATAGAGTGTGTCAAAAGTGTTTCTGAGCTGGATAGCCAGATCATAGATGCGAGAGGAGTCTAGCAAGGCCAATGGTGCAGGACGAGACACAAAGGACTGATGAGGCAGATGTAGAGAAATGGGGTGCAGGGCAGCCCACCTTCTCCAGCCCTTAGCTCATCAGGGAGTCAACTGCTGTCTTATCTTCCCTCCATACACGTGTCAGTGATAGCTTTTGCTTCTCAACACTGGACCACCAGGCCTGCCCAGGCTGAGCCTCAGGTCCTCTTTGAGGGGGACCTGAGAAAGAAGGACCTTGAATTTGTCCCTTCTTCTTATGCTGAAAGCATTTGCTCTTGGGTCAGGATTATTCCTCATCAGACCCGGTCTAAAGGATGGTCAGAGAGCAAGCAGAGTATGGGTGTGGCTGGCCCACACCTCCCCCCAGAGTAGTTTGCTGATGAATGGGCAAACTGAAGAAGCACAACTGCACTTACAGTGGGCCTCTTAGGGTCTCCCTAGCTGAATCCAAGGGCTCCCTTCGTTACAGCTCTGTCACCACTATACCATTAAAATGTAGCAACAGCTTTCCTTATTCTCAGTCACTCCCAACATGTGGTTCACATTCATATATTTGTATAACATCCCCCCCATGTAAATGGACAAACACATGAGGGACACATTAGAACGAACACATTATAATAATAGGCTTGTCAGTGTGAAGCCTGATGGCCTCTTGGCTTAGGCACATGTGCCTCTCTCTAGACAGCTCTTCTGTGTCCTGCCACGGGTAGCACTCTTCTAGGTTTTGAAAAAACCCACCTCTAGATTTGGTCAGATCATCACAAAGTTGACACTAAATAGCCCCCGACTGACATCCTGGCTCAGCCCTTGTGTTCTGAGAGGGGACTGGGGAAATGTGGTAACTCATGGGTAAGACAAGTTCAGCAGAGCAGGAGGAAGGGAGAGAGAAACTTGGGGCTTTGGGTGATGCCCCTCAACTCAGGATCCTTCCCTATGGAGAAGCAACATGTGCAGCTATCTCTGAGCCCCCGCACATAGTTCAACAGAGCCACCCTGCAAGCCCATGCCATGTTGATGGTCATACAGAGCCAAGTGTCAACACTGATAGAATGCTCCTTAGAGCATCATACAGTGGCCTGGTTTTAAGCAGGAGTTGGGCCCTGTACTGGCTAGTTTTGTGTGTCAACTTGACACAGGCTGCAGTTATCACAGAGAAGGGAGCTTCAGTTGGGGAAGTGCCTCCATGAGATCCAGCTGTGGGGCATTTTCTCAATTAGTGATCAAGGGGGTAGGGCCCCTTGTGGGTAGTGCCATCTCTGGGCTGGAAGTCTTGAGTTCTATAAGAGAGCAGGCTGAGCAAGCCAGGGAAAGCAAGCCAGCAAGAAACATTTCTCCATGGCCTCTGCATCAGCTCCTGCTTCCTGACCTGCTTGAGTTTCAGTCCTGACTTCCTCTGGTGATAAACAGCCATGTGGAAGTGTAAGCTGAATAAACCCTTTCCTCCCCAACTTGCTTCTTGGTCATGATGTTTGTGCAGGAATAGAAACCCTGACTAATACAGGCCCCCCAGTACATCCAGCCTTCTGAAGCAGTTCCCTGGACTGTGGCCTCATAGGTACCTTACACATCAGTTTCCCCTTTGGACATGGTGCTCTGGCTTCAGAATATATCACCCTAGAATGCTTCTAAAGTTGACCCAAGGACCCAGGGCAACAAATGTCACTGTTCATCCCAGAACCTCATGACTCTGGAGCTCCCTCGTGTGTACTGGTACTAAGAAATCACAAACATCCCTCTGGCTCTCATTGTATTCTAGCCTCTGCCTCTGCCTCTGCCTCTGCCTCTGCCTCTGCCTCTGCCTCTACCTCTCTTTGTAACTGTACAGGCCAGAGTCTGGTGTCACCTCTCTTCTTCAGTCATTTCTACATTTTATATTTTGAGGCAGGGTCTCACTGAACCTGGAGCTCACTGAAGGGTCTCCTGTCCCTGTCTCCCCGAGACTGACTTGCTGCATGCTCTCATGCATCCCTCTGCACTCAGATTTTTTTTTACATGGCTTCTGGGGGAACCCCATGCTTCTCAGCTCCTCGTGGTTGCACAGTAGGTATTTCATTCACCGAGCCAGCTTCCTAACCTCTCATCTAGGATTCCTAAGGTTCCAGGAGTGTTCTTGGAAACCAGAACAGACTCATACTGCTGAAAAGTCCAGAGGCAGGGAGATCAGGCCTGGCTGGACCCAGAACCTACAGTGACACCATCGTGGCTCATTGTCTGTTCATCCCCAGTTCTCATTCGCAGGTTGCTCCAGAGGTGCGATTGGAAGCTTGCATCATCCCTAATGTGTACCATCTCAGTTGCCTGAGACTGAGACGAGACTGCATGGAGTCTGCCAGGAGTGACCTGGATCACATACCCACCCAAGCAGAGACTGAGAGAAGGGATGGACTACATGGGCCATTGTGATGCAACTCCTGTGCCCATCCCTGTGGCACAGGAGGGCCAAGCCCAACATTCACATCTGCATTGGTCAGTTGCTGGACAGACCTCCCCAGTACATACATAGTATGTACTTACTAATAAGTGGATATCACATACCACACTAGGTTCCTGTCAGCAAGTGCCTCTTGACCACAGCAACAGTGTTGAGTTTGGTGTCTGCAGACGTGATGGATCCCCAGGTGGAGCAGTCCCTGGTTGGCCCTTCCTTCAGTCTCTGCTCCATTTTTTTGGTCCCTATTCTTCCTTTGAACATTTCTGGGTTAAAAACTTTGAGGTGGGTGAGTGGCCCCATCCCTTGACCAGGGGCCTTGCCTATCCACTGGAGGTGGTCTCCACGGGTTCTATGTCGTTCTTCTCTGTGCATTTTGGCTAAAGTCATTCCCACTGGGTCCTGGGAGCCTTATGTTTCCCTGGTGCATGGAACCCTCCAGTGGCTACCCAGTTCCTTATCCCCATGCTACATATTTTTGTTTGATTTCCTGACCCTCTCTCACAGCTCTTCCAGTTCTTGATACGACCACCCTTATTCTCTCCCCCTCATTTCATTTCTCCCTTCCTGGTCCTCCTCTCCCTCCACCTCCACCAATCACCCTGTTCCCCACTCAATGCAGGACTGAAGCATCCACGCCCTGGTCTTCCTTTCTTCTACACTCCATATGGTCTGTGGGTTATATCATGGGCATTGTGAGCTTTTGGGCTAATACACACTTATTAGTGAGTGCATACTATGTATGTTCTTTTGTGTCTGAGTTACCTCACAGATGATATTTTCTAAGTCCATCCATTTGCCTGCCAATTTCATGAAGTCATTGCTTTTAATCATTGTGTAGTACTCTATTGCGTGTATATATATACCACATTTTCTGTACCCATTCTTTGGTTGAGGCGCATCTGGGTTGTTTCCAGCCTATGGCTATTATAAATAAGGCAACATAGTGGAGTATGTGTCCTTGTTATATGTTGGAGCATCTTTGGATATATGCCCAGGAGTAGTATAGCTAGGCACTCATATAAGACTGTTTCCAATTTTCTCAGAAACCACCAGACTGATTTCCAAAGTGGTTGTACCAACTTGCAGTCCCACCAGCAATGGAGGGATGTTTCTCTTTCTCCACAGCATCTGCTGTCACCTGCATTTTTTATCTTAGCCATTCTTACTGGTGTGAGGTGGAATCTCGGGGTCATTTTGATTTGCATTCCCCTGATGACTAAAGATGTTGAACACTTCTTTATTTATTTTTTTTTTTAGATAATTTCTTTATTTACATGTAAATTTTCCCTTTCCCAGGTTCCCCTCCAAAAAACAAACAAACAAACAAACAAACAAAAACAACAAGAACAAACTTCTTTTGCCTCCCCCTCCCCATGCCTGCCACCCCACCCTCACCCACTTATTGGCCCTGGCATTCCCCTACACTGGGGCACAGAACCTTCACAAGGCCGAGGTCCTTTCCTCCTACTGATGATCAAATTTGCAATCCTCTACTATACACATGCTGCCAGAACATTCAGTCCCACCCTGTATAGTCCTTGATTGGTGGTTGGGTCCCTGGGAGCTCTGAGGGTACTAGTTAG
>JADRCD010212630.1:0-17904 GCA_019843815.1 Montemys delectorum
TGTGTGTGTGTGTGTGTGTGTGTGTGTGTGTGTGTGTGTGTATGTGTGTGTGCCGAGGTTCACTTTCTGCTGCTACTCACCACGGCCAGCGGACCAACACAGACTATTTCCAATGCAAGAGCAGACCTGACAATATTCACAGCCTTGTCTGCTGTTCTTCAATACAAATCACTGGCTGACACTCATGGCCACAGATTTAAAAAAAAAAAAAAAAATGAAAAGAAAAGAAAAATGAACTTGTTACAACAAACTTGGTTTTAAGACATATGACACGTACTTATGTTATCTCTACTGTGAGCAATGTTGGCCCGCCTCCCCATTTTTGAAGAAGCCTTTCTTCTCTCCTTGGCAAATTATTTCTTAAGGTGACCATTTCATGAAATCTGAATGGTCCTTTAACAATATTAGTCTATAGAAAAAGTGTCTGCTGGACGTCGGATGTGGTTCAGTAAGTAACGTGCCAACCAACAGCCCGAGCGGAGTCTCTAGCACCCAGGAAAATGCTAACGTGGCACCTGTCTATAGTCCCAGAGCTGGGGAGGCACAGGCAGGAGAATCCATGCAACTTGCTGGCCAGGCAGTCAAGCAGAATCAATGAGGTCCAGACTCAATGAGAGACCCCTGGGCCATGAAAACAGAGTAATGATAGTTAATAGCAATTGAGGAAGACACTCAAGAGTTGACCTCTGGCCTGACACACAAATACAGACCACACAGACACTCGAGAGCACACACACACACACACAGACACACACACACACACCCCCCCCATACTACCAAAAAAAAAAAAGGAAAAAGGAAATGTGTTTGTTTTTCTGAAGAGACTCTTTCAGTGAGGAACTGTCTTATTCTACACACACTTTCCTCACAGATCCACTCCTAGGCCTGATTGTCTTTAAGCTTCCCAGCACAGGTAATGTTTACAACGCACCTAAAAAGCACAGGATCTTCTAGTAGTGAGATAAATTCCACCATAGTACATCTGAGACAATGTGGAGTGCCTGTAATTTGGAAGCCTACCTTGCAGTTGCCTGATTCCCAGGGCTCCTGCCTTTACCCTTTCCTCTGCCTCTGTGGAAGAATCTCTGTGTACTCGAGTCCCTCCAGTTTGTGAATTTCGAACATACACTGGGTTTCATTTCTCCGACTTGGTATGGACTTTCACCAGTGCAAGGCTGCCTCAGAACATACTCATTCCCTCAAGGAATAACTTACTATCTAATCCAGCTCGCTATACTACATCTCATAAGGGAAGAAAACCTCTCTTACCTTAGGGACAAGAAATCTTGTTTTCTTTTCAATATGTCTAGGATCTAGCTTGCTGTGTTTTACTAGGTATATACTCAATAAATGGCTGATTAATAAAAGGACACAGACACCAATTTAAGTCAACTCATATACTGAGCTAGCTCCCCTCCACCCTCCACCCCCACAAACTTCAGGAGGCTTTTCTCCCTGGACTCCAGGCCTCACACAGGAGGAGCAAAGGCTTTCTTGCTTTTACTTCCTGATACATGCTTCCTTCTCCTCAGAGGAAAGCAAGCACTTCAGGATGAAGGAGGAGCAATGTCTGGAGAGTGGCTGGCCTTTATGCCTCAGTGTTTGTTGAGCCAGGACAGATAGTGCCTTTCTCTGGGGAGCAGATCCATTTGGCCACAGGCTTCTGTGAGAAGGGACAATTGCACGAGTAACACATGGGAGTTGGAGAGTTGTCAAGCACAAATGACTCCTTTGTTATAAGTTCCAGCTCTGAGAAGCACAGAGAACCATCGCCTGCCCTAAATACCTCCTCACCACTTAAGGGCAGAGGAGATGGAGTTTTAGTCTAACTTAAAATAGACTTTATCTTTAAAGCAGGAAATGCCTTTTAAATGCAGAAAATGCTAAATACATTGAAATTTAACACAAAGCAGCTATAATATCACCAAGACAAGAATGGTAGATGACAGTTCCGGGGAAGCACTTCCCTGGGCTGACTATTGTTCTTGCTCTCACGACCCCATTATTGCTGGGTCTTCAGCCTCCATCAATAAAGGCAATCAGATATGAAAACCATGTTCAGGTCAAGGAGCTCCTGAAGATGAGAATGAGAGTTCACAGCTGGCCAATCTGATTCGAGCGCTGCTCTGATTCAATCTCAGCTCTCTTGGCGTAGCCGTAAACCCTCCCTAAAGCAAAGAGGTATCAAAGATGGGCAATCCTGGAAAATGATGAGAGCCTTTCAGTGCTCTCTGGGCCCTAATTCAATTACCTTTTTGTGTCAATAGACACCAATAATGGAAGCAGTGCTACTCCCTTATGTAAGTGTCTGGCATACTCCTCAACTCACAGAACATCCCCACATTTCCACAGGTCAAGCCTAGAGAGCCCTAGTGCAGACACCAAAGGCTCCAGGTCAAAAGTTATTTGAGAGACACTCAGAAAAAAAGACATAAATAGAGGAAAATATATACTCCACGGAAGACATAAATAAAGAAAAATATATACTCCAGGGACACAGAACAAACCAATGTGACCACATCTAAAATTTTCTTGAAGGAAAGAATAGGAGACTGGTGGGTATGGGCCAGCCTGTGGGAGGCCACAAGCTAGCTTCATTAAATCCTTCAGGTGAGTCACCGTAGGTTTTTAAACAAGGGAGGAGACATGCAAAAAAAAATGGCATTTTAGCAGAATTAATCTAGCAGATTTTTTAAAAATAGGAATTAGAAAAGAGACAAGTGACATGCAAAGGAGGCAGGAGATGCCACAGCCCCTCAGCAATCCTAGATTTAATGGGCACAGTTTCAACTTTTCCCAAGCCATCTCCAAATGTTCTCATTTCTAAATTTTCTGGGGCACAGAGTTACGAGGTCGGTCTGGGAAAGCAAGCTGTTAGGGCTCCATGCTTCTGTTTCCAGAACTCATTTATGTTCTTTCAGACAAAGGTCCTGGTCTCAGTCTTGGGCACATTTTGTGATGAAATAAAAAGTTTCTTTATGCAAAGTATCCCCAAGAAAATTGCAGCTGCAGGTGCACACATAAATGGGAAACTATAGGGCAGTTAGGAGCTGGAGGTCTGAACATTCAAGTTCCCCACATGAGTTCTGTGGGAGGCCCAGGGCTTTGTGTACCCTCTACACTTCAGGGAGCTGTCATGAAGAAGGAAACAGAATAAGTAGAAAATAGATATAAACCGATGTCAGAAACAACGAAGGGATGAATCAGGAGCCATCTAAAGATGTAGAATGAGAAAGAATGAAATACAGGTTTCTAGCATGTACCTTAAACAGAGGTAAGAAATGCTACAGGGCCCACAGGACAGGGGCAGAGCCTGGCTCCTCGCTACCTGGGCTAGGCCATCTTCCTTCACTCAGCTTTGGATCTTCTGAAGCCTCTTTATGGAAAGTTGGCCAGCTGGGGCTTCCCGCCAATACTTTTCACCACTGATGTTTCTTACTTTGCAGACCTGGGCATCTAATCACATCTTAGAAACTTGGGTTTCTAAGTCAGATTTCTTCCTTCTGCCTTATTTGATAAAATGTTCTATGAATCCTGAATGATTCCCTGAGCAGCATACAAAAATCACAAAATCCCAAGTCTGCAGTTTTTAGAAAGCTCTGACTTCAATTGTTCCAACTGGTGTCTACGAGCTACAAGTAGTTAAACGTCACTGCATTGACATAATTGATGTCCTGATGCTATACATAGTGGCTTAGAGACAAAGGCCACTGGTAAGAAAGCAAGCAGATCCCCCACCCCCACCCCTGCCCCCCCAAAATAATACCCTTTACTGTTAATTTTTGTCTTTGTTTTGCAAGAAGAGCATCAGAGTGATCAATGTGCTATGAAATGATCAAAGTCCTATAATCACGGGAGAGATGAGAGAGAAAATAACCCCCCAGAAAAGGCCTCCAAACCAGAAATGCACAGTGGCAAAGACTATCTGCTCGCCCCTGGCCTGCTCTGGTGGCTCACCAGCCTCTTCTGTATTCACCCAACAGCAGCAGCAAACTCCAGGGAAGAGCAGCAGGAGGGAGGCAGGAGAATGTGTTACAGGAAAACAACTTTCAGAGTCTCCCTGGTGGGAGGCTAGGGAAGACAGGATGCTGGCTGCAGCAGCCCCGTGCAGCAAGAAAAAGAGGACTGGAGAGAAGGGGCTGCAAAATGTTCCTGAAGTTCAGGTAAAAATCAAAACAAAACAGACATGTCAAAGGGGCTTTTGTTCCAGGTTTGGTGTTACGGCTAAGGCCTATGTATCATACCCAACTTCAACTTCTAAAGAAACATAGAGAGAGTAGCTAAAACTTGGTACCTGGAGGGGGAGGGGGCTTCAGTGATGTCAGTTATGGGTCCGTTTTGTGGTGTGGATCAGATCTGGTGTCTGATAAACATTACACATATGAATCTGATACTTCTAAGAGTCCATGAGCAAATTCTGAAACATGCATGGCCTCTGAGCAGATTTCCATTTGTCAAACAGGAAAAGCCTGGTGGAACTTGTAAATGCAATGTTGGATGCTAGTTAGCTAAAGCGTTTTGAGGAGTGAGGTTAATTCCTACCTCAGTGCCACAAAGGGCTTGGAAACAGTATCATTTTATTGAATCTTTACTCCTGATAGTTCATTTTATGAATGGCAAAAACTAAGGCTCCAAAAGTGTAAGCGACTTAAGCCATGATTAAGGCTGTTGGCTTAGCTGACTTTGAGCTTCCGCTGCTTTAAGCCTCCTGGGTTCCCCAAAGCAGGTGTTATTGTTATCTCCCTTCTCCAGATAAGAAACTGAGTCCCAGAGAGTTTTAGGAAAATGACCCAAATCCTCAGAAGTTAAACCGTTCAGCCCAGATGTGAGCCAATTCGATCCTGGCAGCTTGGACTAAGGCCCCAAAGGGAACTCCTTAGGAGGGGAAATGTGGCCAGAGAGGCCATTCAGATGCCAGCGTTTCTCAGAGAGCCACACTGATCAAACAAAGCAGACTGCCCTGAGTGAGCTCTCTTGAGTGTATGTGGCTGGCAGGGGAGGAGGTGGGAAGAGGGATTGGGGGCAGGGAATGTCTGTGTGGGTGTGTGTTCACCCCTGACACACTGCACCAAACCCCTCCAATGTCACCTTAAGATATAAACAATAGTGGCCAACCCCTAGCCTGAGCTCTGTGTGTGTGTGTGTGTGTGCGCGCGCACACGTGTGTGTGTGCACACGCGCGTGCACGCACATGCGCGAGCTTCAGTGCGTGTTCACCATCTGACTGACGACAGCAGCTGTGCAATGCCACTCTAGGATATATGAACAGTGGTTAGCTACTGATTTTACTTTAATCTGAGAAAGTCAGTGGAGATTTTATAGTAATCCATTCTTTCTTCCCCAAAAGAAACAAGTTCAAACATATGACTATCCTTAACTAGGTTTTCAGGCTGAGTAAACTGCCCTGGCCTTGTGAGGCTAAGAGCACAGCTCTATGTATGAATAATGATCTAATGATTAGCTGTATTGTTTGTGAGGTAGAACTGATACAGAGATGCTCAAGATGGCCCTGGTTTTAGAATTATTTTTGCTCAATGTGCTGTGCTGTCACTATTTAAAAAACTCACGAAACAGTCTTATGACAGTACCGTGTAACTCCTGAAAGGAAATGCACATTTATGGATGTAGGGCTAATTCTAAAATAGGGACGAGCCAGGACTGCCTCTCTCTGCTTGCTCCAGATACCTGAAATATATACATCAAAACCATCTGTACACAGAAATGGGGCCACTGCTAGGGGCAGTATTATTCTTAGAGTGACAAAAAACGGGAGCTATTCATAAACTATTCTGTGTGATTCCAATAAAAATACCAATGTGTGCATTGCTGGAAGATATGATAAGGTGACGGCCATTCTGGGAAAGGAGAGAAGGAAAATGTCACAGTAAAGAAAAAGTCAAAATGTAGTTTGCTACGTGCCCGCTGTACTCCACACACTAATTGAAACCACGTTGCCATATAACTTTAAAGTGTGGCAAGTGCAAACCTCAGCAATGCCTGGGATGATGGAGTGGCTAACGAAACCCTGAAGAACCCGGATTAATTTCACCATGGAAAATCCATTAACAATGACCACTGATAGCCAGTAATTCTAATCCTTTACCACAGCTCTGGTTCATGCTAAGCTAATAACTCATTCTTTCCTGCCTGGATCTTTTGGCCCAAAGAAGGAGGGAAAGAGCTAATGTGATCCCTGTGGTCCTTCCATGAGTATTCTTTATCATCCCAGTCAAAAAACAATCATCTGAAATTTATGTTTAAATAAAAGATGTGGGAGTGCAACCACATCCAGTGTGCAAAGGGCTCTCATGGGATGACGATGGCGATCTGCTGTGTGGAGAGTATGTTCTACCAGATGATTAATGATCCCCTGCTGGTTTGTGTGAGGTCAAGTTTTCACTGCAGTTGCATGAGGTAGACACAGCAGCAAACACTTTCCAACTATTCTTCTGATAAAAAAAAAAAAAATGGGGGTATGCTTTTTAATTTTTGGAAGTCAGCAAACCTGACTGACTTTTCTGAGGGTTGCATATTCATCTATTTTCCTAACAGAATTTTAATTTCAGACAAATGTCAATGTTCCTTAGGATGCGTGTGTGAATGAGGCATCCAAGTAGGTAATGAGAGAACAGGTCTGGGAAATCAGATCTGCCAACACCAAATGAAATTCTGATTCTCTGTTGAAATTTAAAATAACAACTCAGAATTCAAGTGCTCCTTTCCTCTTCCTTATTAAAAACCGTGAGCGTTTTCATTAATTATTTGAACAAACTTCCTTCCTCCTCAATGGATCCAATCAGTCTTGTCAGATGCTATAATATGATATAATACCATATATGTTTTTTTCAAGCCTTCAATTTCAATACTTAAAGGAACTAAACAGATTGCTTTCATGTTGCTATGGGAACATGTGTCAGCTAGCAAGCACTAGGAGCAACTATCTGCTGCCAAATGGGAACAGATTCATTAGTTCTAGAAGACAGGCAGTCCCAAGAACAATTTATATTCAGACAGGAGAAAAAAATGTTCAGTTGACAATTAGAATTTTACACACCTTTGAGAAAATGTCTTTTCACAAGGTGAACCATGTAGTTACTGTGCTACTGGGGGAAAGTTCTGCACAAAGTATGCCCACTGAAATTGCAAATTTCTAAAGCACACAGGAAAGGGAGCAGATAAAGGCAGTATGTGAGTGAATGCTGATTTGTTCCCAAATGGACAGAGAAGGCTAGGGCCTTCACTAGCACCCTACAATATACTTTCTTTTTTTCATGAAAGAGGTATGCTTATATATTTTCCAAAGGCAAATGTTTATAAATAACTTGGCTGTGCATGTACACTGCACAGAGATTCTATCTTGATGTTCACATTTCATTTTTTAACAAAAGAAATATGCTAGTTAGCGAGATAAGTGAGTTATTTTTTAGACCACTGTGTAACACTCAAAACTGAATTTCTTCAGCTAACAAACTCAGAGAAGTTCCCAGATCTCCACAAATGGGCACAGATTACATTGCTAGGCAGTGGTGGAGCATGCCTTTAATCCCAGCACTTGGGAGGCAGAGGCAGGCAGATTTCTGAGTTCGAGGTCATCCTGGTCTATAGAGTGAGTTCCAGGACAGCCAGGGCTACAAAGAGAAACCTTGTGTCAAAAACAAAACAAAACAAAACAAACAAACAAACAAACACAAACAAAAAGCTATTCTCTAGCATTACAATTTCTCAGTTGCCTAATTGTTTATTCTTTCCCTTTAAGAAATTCACTTGCCTTCCACTGGTTCCTTCAGAGAGAGGGCATTTGACAACTCTTGTCAGTCAGCCCTCTTTACCCCAAGCTCCCTGCCATGCAAAGCTCAAGAGCTGTATGCCTTACATGCCCTTGCCCTCAGAGTTCTGGCTAAATATTGGCTTCTCTGCCAAGGAGATCCAACTCATGAATGTTTGAAAGTAAGGGGAATGGGAACTATCTTTTCTCAAGACTGCTGGGATCTATCCCAGGCTTTGGTAACTACTATTTATTGACTGGCAATTCCATGTTTCAATATAAGTTCTGGTTTAAGGGTTTCGGGGTGACTAGCACTTGGGTAGCTGGTGCTCCTATATATTAGAAAGAAGCAGAGGGTAGCAATAGCTCACTGGACTTAATCCTTACCACTGGAGGAACTTTTCAAAGCTCTCACGGATACTCCTCCCTACTTTTCTACAATCTTTCTAAGGTCTTTTATTTACTACCTGATCTTTGTTTTTTGTTTTGTTGTTGTTGTTTTTATTGTTGTTTTTTTTGTTTTTTGTTTTTTTACATTTTAAATATCATTATTTCTATGGCATGATCTGAATCCTTTATTCCCCAAAGGAACAATATTCTGAATCTCCAAAATTCCAAGAGTTGTGCTGGTCACCAGGTCAAGGTTAATGTTTTTAGTGAAACCACACAACTGTGTATGGCAAGAGCGTGTATGGTCCCTTGGATTATTAGGTAGAGGCCTTAATGAAGATAGTATCAATATTCTCTCATGCGTTTTGGCCGTGCCTTTTGGAAGGGTGTGAAGGATGAGCACTGACACACAGTGTGTTTGTTTCTCATTCCCTTTCCTCTCCCTTTACCCTGCACTTAGGATGTGCTTTACTGGGTTGCAAGCTATGGCTCCAGGCACTGGGATATACATTTTTGTCATCAATCTCTTCCCCATTCTTGCCTGTCCCGGGGTCAGTGCATCACAGTTTAAAGACTCTGGGTAAATTTAAGTGTAAACCGTAGGGACAGCATATATTATGCTGTTGGTTTGTTTTGTTTTCTTTTTAAATCTACTTCATGAAATTAGAACATAGTTTTGCACTTGTTGCAGCTGGCCAACTCAGCTTCATGAACAGGGGCTGAGCCAGGAGCTTCTTAATCCAAATACATAGATTTCTCTCATGATGTCAGGCCAAAGTTGTAAACAAAGGATGGTAGCATTTATAATTCGACATCTAGAAACCCATCTTTTTTGCTCATGTCTACTGGAATACATCCACTGCAACTGAAAGGAAACATTGGTCAAAATTTATTTACAACTTCACCCAATCTGGGTTTAATAAATACATATGTTTCCATTACTTAAAATGAATTAACTAAAACGTGATGGATACATACATTTATTTCTCTCCAAAGTTGCTACAATCTAATGATGTAGTGACTGGCAGTGACTCAACAGTCACTTGAAGTCTTTGTTTAATAATTCATCCAGTAAGGAGTCCCTGAAAAATGATTTCTGTGACAGTCACCTCTCCTGTGGAACCAGCAATTAAACAATTACCTGTCCTTCAGAACCAGTAAGTAAACAATACAATGACAAAGTCAACAAGATAATCCAATTGTGCAGCATGACTCTTAAAAGCAGAGCACATCCTTATCTCCATGTGAGCGAATCACACATGCACGTGACTGAGACAGAAGAATAATAGACAGAAGATAGATAACTCTCACTTTCCTTTGCATTAAAAGTCTTCTAGACATTGTGAAATAAGTAATGCCATTTTAAAAGGTAAGATGATTCTCAACACAAATGAGAGAATATTTGTTTTGTCAATCTACTCCCCTATATCTTCCAGCCAAAGAAACATGGGTTGAGAGTTAGTCTTTTGGTGTTAATGTAGCTTCTTATCTTTTTCAAGAATCGAGTATCATGTTGTAAACCATTTTTCTGTATTGTTTCAAATACGATGAAAACATTTTTGAATTTGAGTAACTAAAATTGTTCCTTTTACTAATATATAAATTGTGCAAACTTTACAGAACTTTCAAGTACATTCAAACAAAACACTGACCATTTTGCTCTATGATGACTGAACAATTCGGCCATCAATTAGGAGACATTACTATCTAAAGAAAAGGATTGTGTCCAATAATATTACTGGAGTACATTCAAATTTGCATCAGCTTTGATAGGAATAAGACTTGGGATATATATATACACATATATATATATGTATATATGTATATATACATATATACATATATATATATATTTAAAACTGCAGAAGAACAAGACAAGTAAATTATCTATTTTTTAAAAGAATTATTATGCCGAGCAGTGGTGGTGCACGCCTTTAATCCTAGCACCTGGGAGGCAGAGGCAGGCGGATTTCTGAGTTCGAGGCCAGTCTGGTCTACAGAGTGAGTTCCAGGACAGCCAAGGCTACACAGAGAAACCCTGTCTTGAAAAAAATAAAACCCAAACAAACAAAAAAGAATTATTACTTACGTGTATGAGTACACTGTAGCTATCTTCAGACACACCAGAAGAAGGAATCAGATCCCACTACCAATGGTTGTGAGCAACCATATGGTTGCTGGGAATTGAACTCAGAACCTCAGGAAGAGCAGTTAGTGCTCTTAACCACTGAGCCACCTCTCCAGCTCCTTTAGTTATCAATTAAATAGAAATCTCACTTGGTTAATTTAAAAAAAAAAAGGTAGAAGCATGATACTAGGGTTGAATGAACAAAGGTTAAAGACAGCAAACTTTCTAAACTTGTGAAAACACTTTCTATTCATAGCTGAAGAAGAACAACACAAGCATACAGAAGCTGGCTGGTGCACATACACTCAGCAAGTTTAAAAACCTGAACTTGAATTTGCATACATATCCTAATCCAACTTGAAAGCATTTTAATGCTAATCACATACAACAGATGTGTAAATACCCTAACAAAATACTCCTAGGTGAAGAAATTCTTGCTCTGGCAAACTGAACTAATATATCCCCTTTGTGACTGGGAGGCTAATCAGCGAACTTTTTTCCTTGCACTTCGACCAAATATTCCCTCCCTTCTTAAGTGTGCAGTGGCTTCTTGTCCTATGGCTCATTTTGGTGCTGAAGCTACATAAGATCGCCGTACTAGGGCAGGGAAGCTCCCCAACCTAACCCAGTGGACTGTTACCGTGCAAAGGCCAGTTTCAGCACAGATCTACCATGTTTATTCATTTGGAGGATTCCTTTTGACTCCATGGAGTATATTTTCCCTGAAATTTCTCCTGCCCAAAAATGAGTTTTGAAGAAGGGAGAACACGGGGAGTGGGAAGAAAAACAATATACTGTTTTATGTCTGATTGCCTAGGACATGCATGCAAGTAGACTTCCCTGGCTTGCAGTTCTTCTCTCCTATCAATTATTTCTGGAAATACATCCTTCAATATTAGGTTATACTTCATAGGCATCACTGCTATTTATGGAACTTATTATCAGAACATAATTACTTAAAAGAAGGGACAAAATAGTTTACCTCTTAGAACTCAACAACAACAACAACAATATAATCATATTTATTAGGTGCTTTTCATGGTGCACATTTTCTCAGAGGTCATTCAGACATTTGAAATTTGTCTATATTGTCTCCAGGAAAAATTATAGATAGCTTTACCTTCCACTGTGATGTTAACAAGAGCTAAAACATTGGAAAACACTGCAATTTTAAACATAGAAATAAATAGCACACAGCCAGTTTCTTAGCCTTTCTTGCCCTTTCTTTTAAATTCTACTTGCAATTGAACATTCTGACCTCAATTCAGGAGAAAAGTAGGTGAGCACTGACTTGTCTTAAGTCAAACAAACATTTATGTCATTAATTGAAGGAAATGGGACAATATATATTCATATGGATATTATGTATAACATATATTTATACATACATATACATATATAGATACATATGCATATTTGTAGTGATTTGAATATACTTGTCACAGAGAATAGCACTATTAGGAGATGTGGCCTTGCTGGAATAAGTGAGGAAATGTGTCACTGTGGGGTAGGCTTTGGGACCATCCTTCTAGCCACATGGGAGCCAGTTTTCTACTTAATGCAGTCAGATCAGATCAAGATGCAAAACTCTCAGCTCCTCCTATGCCATGCCTACCTGGAAGCTGTCATGTTTCCACCTTGATGATAATGGACTGAACCTCTGAACCTATAAGCAAGTCCTTTATAAGAGTTGCCTTGGTCATGGTGTCTCTTCACGGCCATGAAAACCCTAACTAAGACCCCCCCCCCCTCTCTCTCTCTCTGTCTCTGTCTGTCTCTGTCTCTGTCTCTGTCTCTCTGTCTCTCTCTGTCTCTCTCTCTCTCTCTCTCTCTCTCTCTCTCTCTCTCTCTCTCTCAGGCTATGCAGTGGCCATTTCTGAGACAGAGTGAGGAGCTACTGCCCTTGAGAGTCATAGAAATGATGATGTGCATATTCTGCAGAGGTTCTTGGTTGAGGTGCCTTAAGAACAAATCGTTTCTAGAGGTAGACAGAACAGCATGTTCTGTGTAAATCACCTAACTGTGGTTGGCCAGGAATATTTTCAGCTGCAAAGCTCTAGCACATAGCTAGGAGATAGTCAATACTTAAATCATTATTAATAGATTAAGTATTTACCAAGTTCTAGCTAATGTTCTAAGTACTTAAGTAGAGAAATACAGAGGGAAAACAGAACCAAGTAAGTTTTCCTCCATCCCGGAGCTTCTGTTCTAATAAGGAAGGCAGACAGGGACAGTGAATAAATCAAAGAGTAAGCTAAAATGAGCATCCTTGGTGGTAAATGGGAAAATACAAACTTTGGGTTCCTATTCACAAGCATCTGAGAACACAAATGGGTAGAGAACTGGTATCAAGAGAGGAGCGAACACACACGAGAGGAACAGGCCACGGCAGCCATGCAGGCAAGGGGCTGTAGGTCAGCACAGCAGGGTAATGTTAAAATCTGGGCACACATTAAATGGGTACCCATAAATATTTTAACATAGATTGTTTGTAGCATTTTGAGAGACAGACTGAAGCATGTCAAGGTACAACTGTCATGTCTGTGAATGAAAATCAACAGAGCAATCACACTAAATAATAGAAGGGTCTGTGAACACACTTGTACCCTCTGAGATGTCTCTTAAACAAATAAATGATCAGGAGTACAACGATATCAAGATAAGACGAGAGTTAAATGGAGGGACCAGGGTGGAGATGAAGATGTTCAGAAAGCAAGTGGAAGAAAACTAGACAGTCAGCATGGTGACTGGAGGAAGCAGCCACATGCTCAGGTAGAGAAGTCTAAGGGAATCTAAGACTTGGTACTACCACTTGGTACTCTCTAGAGAAGGAAGAGCTATCAAGAAACTAATGAAGAAACGGATCTAAGCTAAGGAGCGTATAAGAGTCGTACAGGAAAACCAAGTGGAGCAAGAACTACAGGGAAGAAAAGTTGGCTTCGAGAGGAGAAAAATGTGTAGATACTGTAAAGCCTGCATTATCTATAAAACCATAAAATACCATTTCTGGAAAGATAATCTGTGAGAGCTGTCTTATCAACAATCTAGCAAGATTCACCACCAACCCCACCATGCCGTTAGAGGTTTTGTGTGTCAGCTACATCTGTTTATCCACACATGAAGACTCTGTAACTCTGATAAAGCAAGGGCAAAGCCTCAAGAACCAAGTCTTGATGATGATCCTTCCCTTTATTTGTGTTCACTACTGAATGATCAATACGCTCCAAATTAAACAGTGATAAGGCTACCTCATAGATGCCAATAACAAATGCAAACAGGAAATTGAGACAATCCTGCTTCTACAAGGGTGGCTAATTAGAAACAACAATTCCAATTAAGCACTTATGTCAGGAATGAGAGTCAACAAGCAAGCAACTCTGTCTGTTCACAGAGGATTCAACCAGTGCCTAGTTTGTTAACCTTGTACCCATAATTTATATACTAATCATGTAAACTGAATACCTTACT
Source organism: Montemys delectorum (assembly GCA_019843815.1). Classification (NCBI taxonomy): domain Eukaryota; kingdom Metazoa; phylum Chordata; class Mammalia; order Rodentia; family Muridae; genus Montemys; species Montemys delectorum. Next base: position 13,752 of record JADRCD010212630.1, read on the forward strand.
TAAATCTTAATCTAGCAGGTAGGTGAACTTATCAGTTGCAGCTGTGTAGCAGGCAGAGCTGTCCTTCTGCTCACAGAAGAACACTAGACGAACCAGGAATGCTAAACACATAGGGATGTTCCTTCAAAGAAAGGGATACATAAACCTTTTTATCCTTCCAGAAGTCTCTAGTGGGTGATGTTAGGAACCTGGTGACATTTTCCATTTTCTCTACGGCCATGACTACACAGAATGCTCCTCCAGACCTTCATCATGACCTTGTCATCTTTAAGGAGGGTATTACATACACATCACAAAGCGTTTAGATGCAGTCACGTTTTAAGCTTTATTGTGCGCACAGGATTGAGTTGATTATCACTAAGTTTTTGCCAAATTGTGCTGTACTTAAATATGATTTAATAAACTGCCTAGGGTCAAATTCTCCAAGTTTTATCCAATACCAGCTACTTAGTTGAGTTTAACTGAGTTGCCTTCTTGCCTCCCATATATCGTTACTCTGCTGGCTGTGGTGGTCATAGAGGCCCTCCTATCCCTATATCTTATACTTAATAAAGGACTAAGACAAAGTATTTAGTTCTAAGTAGACTTGGGGAATGAAGGGTGAGTATGCCTAGAACTATTTCAAAAAGCCTTGAATCAGTGCCCCTCACCACTCCAGAGAGTACTACCTACAGCTTCACCAGCTCATGAAACCTGTTATACAGACCTGCCGAAACACACGGCCAGTGAGTGTTAGTCATCCACTGACTTGGCTCCTACCACTGGAAGCCAATCACAGTAATGACCATTATATGCTCCATATCTTAAACAAATATGAGGCTAAAGAGGTGACTAAGTGCCTGCGTATTTACTTTGCTACGTGAATATATTTTTAGCGCTTGACTATTCACTGCTAACGTGCTAAGGATTCGGCATGCAGATGCTCTGCCTCAAGCATGCCTCCAAGCAGTCAGCGCCTTCTGCAAGTGCTGCTTCTCCTGGGCGATGAGCCTGCAACCTCAGGGCCATCCGTGACAACAGACAAAGACAGGTCCAGGAATCGTCTTCGAGGCACGACTAAAGGCTTGTTAGTGAGTGAGTGCTGAAGATTAAACAAAGAATAATGTACCCCATTTTACAGTCAGTGCTTTGTAGATAGATAAGAGAAGACAGATAAAAAAAAAAAAAAAAAAAAAAAACACGTGATAGATGACAGATAGACCACAGGCAGAAAGGTGGTAGAGATAACACCGTGTGTGTGTGTGTGTGTGTGTGTGTGTGTGTGTGTGTGTGCTTTGAGTCTGTGAACTTTGAGGCAGTGTCTTGATATGTACCCTAAACTGGTCTGGGACTCAGCCTCTTTCTGCCTCTTCCCACTGAGAGCTGCGATTATGGGATTACAGATCTTTCCCTGCCATCTTGCTCATCCCCGTGCAATGTAATTTGAATTGGGGAAGTGACAAAGACCCTGCTGTTTGGATCTGACAACAAATACAGAAACCTCTCCATCTCTATGGTTCTTTATGTGAAGTTCAGAGTTGCTAGATTTGCTAACCTTTACTGATCAGCACCGCCCTCAACCTTGTTGCCTGAAGAATCACAAGAAAGGCCACAGAAAGGGCTTCACATAATCCCCAGACGACAATTCTGGATTGCCAGCTGAGTTCACAGTTTGAATACGGACAACCAAATAAATCATGCCAAACTTCTCATCGAAAGATCAAGACATTATTTTCTCTATGATTTCATAAAGTTCGAGCAGTGGAAGGGATAGCAGCCTCCTGTTTCCCTCTGTGAGTAGCCGCCAGAGAGCAAGAGCTGCTTAGTACCTGAGATGTTTGATCTTAACCTCCACACACCATAAGCTGCAGACCCTGCAAGGGCTCCAGCAAGGAGCAAAGTGAACAGAGCGCTGGCCACAAATGCTAAGCATTCTTAAGTTACTTAAGTAGTTACATATAGTTTAAGTCAAGGAAAAGAAGCTGAGGGTCTAGGAAGACTGGGTAAAGTGAACAGTAGTTTAAAATAAAAAATACCTTTGGAGTTTGGCAAAAAAGGGCCTGATCTGACTTTACACCTTCCTTAGGTGTATCTTTATCAGAGTTTTTCTCAAAATATAGAATGATTCCTCTATGGTTCACCTATATAAGCTAGAAATTTCACACGTGCTTGCTACCCCTTCCAGAATGAACAAAGACTCTTAGAACTTGCTCCGGTTAAACTCTTATTTGGAAGGACATATGCTCTGCTGATGTTCCTGCTCAGACAAAACACCCTGTCCTCACGGAGCTCCAGGCTAGAGACCAACTTAGAGAAATAATCATTTCAGGGTTCTGAAAATTAAAAATTAAACTCTGTGAAGAAAAAAAAGAAAGAAAGAAAAAAAAACCTGGCTAACTTCTAAGGGTATCCTGGGAAATGTGTTTGCTTTGTACCACCTGCTTAAACATCACTACCAATATCTCTCTATTAATAATCGTACTCATTGCTATGGCCAAACACCTGACAAGAAGGAAAGGCTTATTTTGGTCCTGAGATTAAGAAGCTCTGTTGTCCAACATCATGGGAAAGGTATGGCAAACGGAACATGAGATGGCTAGTCACAGAGCTAAGAAGTAGAACAGTGCTTGCTGGACTGGTCTTTATTCATTTGAGGAACTAGTCAACAGGACGGTGCTGCCCACAACCAGGGTGAGTCTCTCCTACCTCAATTAAACCCTTTCTCAAGATTACTCAGAGATGTGTTTCTGAGGTGGTTCCAAAGTCAACCAAGTTGGCAGAAAGTCACCCATCACCTTCAGTCAAGAGCATGTACACAGGGCAAAGTCGTCACCTCAGTTTTGGCAGCACAAGCCTGTCTCTCTGGTTTACTAAGACTGCCCCCTCATTAGCAGGTGCCTACCACTGAGAGCATCCAATGACACTCTCGGACTGAATACTGAACAGGAGCAGGAAGCAGCTACAGATGAACATCTTCTCCTTGAAGAGTTCCAAGTTGTAAAGAGACTCCATCCAGAGTGCTGACAATCCAAAACATATCAACAGGCCAGTGTAAGATGGTGGTGATGGGCTGAGAAAAAAAGAGGAGGAGGAGGAGGAGGAGGAGGAGGAGAAGGAGGAGGAGGAGGAGGAGGAGGAGGAGGAGGAGGAGGAGGAGGAGGAGGAGGAGGAGGACGACGAGGACGACGAGGAGGAGGAGACAACACTCCTATCCACAGTACCACTTGATTCTCATGATAATGCTAGGACAATTACAATTATTAAATATATTAGTCATATACTTTGTAGACAAAACTTCTTTTTCTTTTCTTTTCTTTTCTTTCTTTTCTTTTTTTGGTTTTTTTCGAGACAGGGTTTCTCTGTGTAGCCCTGGCTGTTCTGGAACTCACTCTGTAGACCAGGCTGGCCTCGAACTCAGAAATCTGCCTGCCTCTGCCTCCCAAATGCTTGGATTAAATGTCCCGAAAATGTAGCTGTCGAATCCTGTTGCCTTCAAAGTCCTGAAAGAGACTCTGTATCACCCTTCCCTATTTCAGGTGTTTTCTAAGCACGTGGCCTTTCTGTGACTCTGAAGGAGTTCAGACCTACTTCTGTGAAATCACCTAGTTCAGTCATGGAAGAGAATGGTGCCCATGTGCAAATTTAATCTTTAAATCAGGACAGTCAACCACACTCGAAGTTCATTTGCCTTCACATTCCACAGGGACACATTCAAGAGAATTCTTTAAGTCCTCCTTTCTAACAACCACAGTCATACTTTAATATATTTTATAATAGTGACACTGGAAAATAAAGCTTATCCGTTTTCAATGCTGCTTCATTTCTATCGTTCAGACCAGTGAGATCAAGTCACAACACTCGTAGATTTCTATACTCCCAAGTACAGCTGGCTGGGTTCTTTAAATGCAGAATTCGCAGACTTATGATAATCTGAACACACATCAAGCTCCACAAACCTTACTCTTTCCTTTGCTTCTCAGTGCAGGAGTAGTCACTCAGCCAGTACTCCGTGTGTGTGTGTGTGTGTGTGTGTGTGTGTGTGTGTGTGTGTCTTCATGCCCAGTCACAAATGTTCATGTGTGTTCCTGTGCTTCTTGGTGTAGGAGTGATCACTTAGCCAGTGCACCGTGTGTGTGTGTGTGTGTGTGTGTGTGTGTGTGTGTGTGTGTGTGTG
>JADRCD010212630.1:17914-66086 GCA_019843815.1 Montemys delectorum
GTGTGTGTGTGTGTGTGTGTGTGTGTGTGTGTGTGTGTGTGTGTGTGTCTTCATGCCCACTCATAAATGTTCATGTGTGTGCAGGTGCCCAGGCATGTGTGTATTTATACATAAAGCTCTGACCATAACCTTGGGTGTCATTCCTCGAGTGTCATCCACCTCTCTGCACAGATTGTCTTGTCTCCGTCCCTCTAGGCTGCAATTACAAATACACAGCACTGCCCCAGCCTCCTTTATACGGTTTAGGGTTGTCAACTCGGGTCCTCATGCATACAAAGGAAGTAGTTTGCCAACTGGTGGATACATCTTCCTGGTCCCAGCATTATAATTCTTCCAAACCCACTGCTCAGATGAGATAGAGGGGTCAGAAGATGCTTAGACAGTGATGGCCACACTGACGCCAGCACATGCTCAGATGCTGTACTTCTATGCGCATAATAATATATAAATTATATATGTATAAATGTAATCTATTTTAAATATAAACTATATATTTGTAAATGTAATATGCCATATAGAAATTATATTTACATATGTAATATATATTATATATAAATTATATACTTACATGTGTATATATATTACATCTAAATAATACATAAATTATATAATAAACTATAAACAATAGGTGGATTTCTATATAAGCAATTTAAAATTTGCCAATCAAAACTTCTATCTTATTAAGTAGTTTAATGCATTTCTATCTGATGCAAATAACATGACATTTACTGGCAAGATTGTGGAACAAAAGCCTATTAAGAATATCTAGTGCCATTCTTGCTGCAAAGGAAACCGTTATCAGGTAAGTAGAGTGTGGACATGGTGAGCTGCTTAAGTAACAACGCAGCAGGTGCAGAATTTCAAGCAGATTCTTCTCCATTGTCCTTCACCTCCCTTGTAAACTAGAGGGAACTAGAAGCATACTGTTAAAAGCCAACAGTGGTATGAACTATGTCCTGCTCAGGAAGAGTTAAAGGCAGCTGATTTCCATCACAGGCCAGGTGCTAACAAGCACAATGGCCTTGCAATGCCACTCAGCTTCTCCCCGGGGGCGCCTATATCTCGGTAGGGTTTGCTTATAGGGATCGGGGTGAGGGGGTAGGTCTTACTATTTTACCCATGGCTTCTCTACTTTATATTTGGAGCTTTGTATACTATTTTGATTTTTATGAAAGGCACTTTGTCTTTTAATAGCTAGCTTACAAATGAGTTCATTCAATGACCTTTACATTCAAGTCTGCTGGTCAATGGGTTCTATCAACATATGATTTTATCAATAAGGTCGGCTTCTTCAATATTGCTTGTTTAATACCAGCTCTTTTAAAACATGGACCTAAAAGCTGAATTTTTGAGGGAATGAAGCAATCAATCCATCCAAGTGGAATAAACTTCTCAACTAATATTTCACAGAACTAATTGTCATTGGGGAGTATTTTACCAAAGAGAAGACACTGGAGGTCTAGTCTTTAGGTTTTAAAGGGCAATTTAAGTCATTTTGTACTTATGTGTTTACTTAATCTGACAAATCTTTCCTAAATCATACTGAGTTTGGGCACATTTCTTCCCAACAATATGATAAAACTTTTTCAGTATTACGAGTTCAAGGAGAAGAATATAAGTTATATGCATGTAAACTTTAACATCATGTACAGGAGTGTATATATGTATTTGCATATGTGTGTGCATGTGTATGTTTGTGTATGTATACAGGTACTAGTCTATGTGTAGTTCTTGATGTAAAAGAATGCAAAAGGATATGAATTCCAAGTATGGATGAGAGGAGACGAGCAGTTCAAAGAGAGCAGCAGGAAGGGGATGGGAGCAAAGCTTATAATAATGCTGCAGAAGCCTGCACCTGCACAGAGCACATGCTGTGCTTTAAAGCTTCTTCCATTGTGAGCCACTGAACCCTGACCACATGCTCTGAGATGGACACTGAGAGCCACAGAGTGGACTGTAAACAGTCCCAACTGGGAGGTTCCAACACTGAGATTTGATGAGGGCTCTGGGGTTCTAGGCCACATAGCCAGGATAAGCTGTGCTTTGTGAAATGGTGTAGGAGAGGGTCAAGAGCAGGTCAAGCTTTGAAAAGTATGCAAAGATCTTTGGAGCTCTATAGTCCAGGAGAACAGGAGATGCAGGTGCCTGAAAGAAAAAAAGAAAAAAGAAAAAAAGAACTTCCAGATGCCACGATGACATCATCTGTGTTTTGAAAGGTGCAGAGATCTGATTCTGATGGGACCCTGACTTCTGAGAAATGACAGACCATGAACAGAGAGGGCATGAATTTGGCCAAGGACCCAACCTGTGCTAAGTCTCAGGAAACATTTATAGCTAGTTTTATTTATTTATTTTGCATGCAGTGGGAAGGTGTGTCATGACGGGCATACAGACAGCAGGCAATTTGTATGAATAAGTTCTCCCTTGCCACCATGTGAGGCCTGGGAATTGAACTGTCCTCAGGCCTGGTGGCAGTCACTTATCAGTCAAGCACCTTCCTGCGGAGCCATCTTGGGACTCATGGCAAGTTTTAGATATATAAAACTAAATAAAACAAGGTCTGGCAAGAAATTAATCCCTGTACCCTGTAACTCTTTGTCCTCCTTTGAGAAATTTGGAACATGGTCAGACAAAGTTAGCTGCACCCAGGCCAATCCACCCGGTTAGTTATTTTCACTACATCAGTTGGTTTTGGAAGTCCTTAGTGTTTCTTTTATATATAAAATAATAATTGCAGCATATCATTTCCTAACGCAGCCTCAGGAAAAAGAGATAAAGAGGATGAAGGCCCATCACACACACACACACACACACACACAGAGAGACAGAGACAGAGAGACACACACACAGAGACAGAGAGACACACACACAGAGAAAGAGAGAGAGAAAGAAAGAGAGAGAGAGAAGGCTTTGTGTGGTTGGCAGCAAGTGTACACAACAGTTTAAAATGCTATTTGAGCATTCTAGATGGCCAGTGATGGAGCAACAGCTAGGCAGCACACAACACTCTTTGGCACACCTATTTTTAAGGTGAAAGGGAAGACCAGGAAGAAACTTAACAAGGAGCGGTGCCAAATGGAGTTTGCTCTTCCGACACAAATGTATTGAGTGCGGTCAAATCTCCCACACAGAAGGAAGTATAAACTTGGGAAGCTAAAACACTCTATTTTGTTCCATTTCCACTGGAAAAGGGGAATGGTTATTTGTGGTGGACTCCCATGAGCATTCTGTGGTCTGGCAGATGACCTTACGTTCTCAAGGCTGAAGCCATTTCAAGGTAATTACAGGGGAAGGTGCGATGGGGATACCACAGCCTGGACAAACATCACGCCTCATAGGTCATGCGCCCTGTCCTGCTGCCAAGTGTGATGTAAGAAGCAGAGGAAGCTTCCAGGTCAAATGCAAAACGGGAAGACCCTTAAGGGATTCCTTTACTGCAAGAACACTGGTGTGGAGAGAGTTAGCAATGAACTTGCAGGCTTACTAAGGCTGAAGGCTACCTGTCCAGGCTTGTTAAGTGTGCACACACGTATTGGGTTGTCTAGCCAATGAAAACAAAATGGTAAAAGTAGCTAAGCCATCAGTGCTGCACAAGTAAGCCACCAATGTCATTCAGAAGGAAATGGATGAGAAAAGGGTGTTGGGGCCAGACACAAAGCAAGGAGAACAGCAGACTCTGGAACAGGCACAGCTCACCCAGCTGTGCCTAACACTGCTAGGCCACCCTTATCCCACTCTGCCAAGCTTCCTGACCTAGGTAAGCAGGAAGGTACCAAGTCGCTTACAAGAGTACAGTGAACTGACTGCACAGCAGGTAAAGAGTCAGAGTGAAAATCCAATGCTGAAAGGGAAAGCACTAGCCCGTGGGACCATCCATCTGATGGACGGAAGAGCCGTCTAAACGACTTTCTGTTACTAATATGCCTGCTATACCCTTGCTCCCAGCCACGGTGCAGTATGGGTGAAGTCTGATAGAGCATATGTAGCAATGGGGTCTGTTGGTCTATTATACCAAAACCTAAGAAATGTGTTGTCTTGTAGCTGTGTGTTTTTCTAAAGTGATAATAATTCCAATTAAAAAGCATTTGAGTCGCTTATAGATGTGTGAAGAATGTGAAGCAGTACTTATTTCTAAAAGAAGACCATTCTAGTGAAACAGACTTATACTTTTATAGAGAAAATATGACATATGCAAATTATGCTGATGATGTGCGATTCTGTATATCAAAAAAACTCTTAAAAGTCGCACCAGATATCTGAGAGTTTCTAGAATCTGGATACGGTGGAAACCTTGACATGGGAAGGACTTGAGTCACCCAGCAAGGGAAGTTGAGGCTATCTCTTATAGAGATAGAGAGGAGGCTTAAATGGTAGCAGGAGGACGCCCCAACCACCCTGAAAGAGCTTCTCATCAAGATGAAGTTGCCACTTCAAAGTCCTGTGGTGTAGACTTAAAAGGACACTCAGCTCTCCAAACTGAACCAGGATTTGCCAGGAGGACACTAATCTCCTGTGAACTGCAGACAGGAAATGGCAGAGGGGGACATCTCTCAGGATTCCTGACTCACAGACCTGGCCTCTGCGTATGTGAGCCTGTTAGAGGATGGTTTGCTCAGACAGTCTTACTTACATTTTCCTTCCCTGTAAAGCTCCGGGACAGAGCAGGGAGAATGCGTTTCTTTCCTTTTTCTTGCTTATACAATGACAAGACAATCCTAAAGGAAACAACTATACTTTAGCTTATAACCAAAACAAATGCCAAGAAACTCATACATAGATCAGATAGGTAAAATTCAGATACACACAGAACAAACCCAATAAGTAAGAACTATGTGTTCTAGCACACATTATTTTAATAGGTATGGTGCCTCACACTCAAACAACTTACAGCCTTCTAAAGACTGGGGTTGGTAGATTTTGAGTTTGAGGTCAGACTGGGATACATAGTGAATTCTGGACCAACGGGCAGTTGCAGGGGCTCAGTGATATGGTAGCTACAATCAAAACTCTGTTTAAGTTCAAAGCCACTAGTCTTCTCCCCCCCCCTTACAACATAAGTTTTAACACTAATAATAAAAAGAAGCTAAAACATGGAAGTAAGTACTCCCTTGGTTCAGAGTAACTTTCTGCACAGATGTGCACAGTTTACATGGTGTACACTCACCGGCATTAGCCGACTGAGGAATTCAACATAAAATCAAAACTGGCCCCAAAAAACCACTTTTTCTTTTTAAAACCACTATTAAAAATGATGGAGATTACCAATCCTTAACTTATTTTTTTTTTTTCATAAAAGAGTATCGCCCAGTGACTTTTGCAAGTCAGGCTGTTTAATTTCCCGTGGACATATCTGGCTTTGCCGGTCTTTTGATCGACTGAAATGTTTACTTTGCTCCAAGCCTTCCTGTCTTCCTCTCCATCATTCCAAACTAGACCTTTACCTATGAGTCAGCTTCCAGATCTACGCTAGTCAAGTCAAACAAAGGCCAGCCTTTTCACTGTAATTTTATCATTGGCACTTTCGAAGAATGAGTATTTGCCAAAGTATTGATCTAGTCATCAATAAATCCAACAGAAACCCTTCTAGTCAGGCCCCATGGTTCTCCCTTGTATGATGTAACATATCCTCATTGTCTTTAATAGCCCAATTCCTCAAACATGACCACACATGGGAAACTCTCTCAATTTCTGAACTGGCATTCTCTGGTCCCCCTTAGCCACTGGGTCATTTCTTTTTGAACCATGATTAGTTCCTAAGGGTTGTTATTTTGAGAAACCTGAGAGATTTGGTCACCTATAATCTTATAAATGACTTCACTGTATCAGACCCCTATACTTCCTGACCTCTAAATATCTTGGCTCTCCTCAACTATCGCTGAAAGAGAAGGGTTAGCCTCCTCTGCAGGATATCACACGTTCCCCTATAGGGGAAATGACTTCCCAGTGAGGGTCTTTAGGAAAAACAAAACCAAACAAAATCAAGATTCAGAACACCCTTAAATTCTGTCAGTGAAGCAAGTGCACAGAAGGTAGAATGGCTGCCGTCTCTGTTCTCAGTGCTCTACCTGAAGTGTCTGCTGTATCCTACAAGATCCGTGAGAAAGATGTAGCACAGGCATCCTGTGGCCCATGATGGGTTACTAAGATCTGGTGAACACCACTGAAGGTGCCTGTTTTAAGGTAATGAGTAAAAACTGAAAATTAAGAATAGTTTTGATCATTTTTTAATCTGTCATCCATAGTGCTTACATGGTCCCCGTGCCCCTGCAGCTGTACAAAAATATGCATAACTAGCACTTTTGCCTCATGAACATCCTTGACTTCTGTCTGGCCCTGTACTAAACTATGGATGTCTCCCCGTATCCACTTATGGAAAAACCAGTGATGTTTTTCTCTAATATGAAATTACAGAAAATGTTCATGTATAAAACACTTACACGAAGAAACAGTGCAGATAATCAATCACAACCCACACTAGGCTCTCACCACATCTGCATTTATCTGGAAATGATGACTAGAAAAAAAAATCCCCAGATTTATGTGTTGCTATTGATCACAGTGAGAACACGTGTTAAAATAACATGAAAAAATATATCTACATTTTCCAAATTTGACCCTGTTATATTTTGGGTACCATCAATAGTTGAATGGAAAAAAATAAAACTTAAGTATCAGAGGAAATATCAAATCATCTGTCAAAAAACTCTCAGGATAGTTTTTTTTTTTTAATTCCCAAAATGTAATATATAAAGTTTAAAGTAAATAATATTCTCCAAATACATAGAAGTTTCATAATTAATGTTGAATCAAGAAAAAGAAAGAAAGAAATCTTATTTCCTTTGTACAGGTGTCTGTGTGTGTCCTTATGTGTGGGCACATGCACACAAGCCTCTACGAAAGGCCAGAAGAGGGCATCAGTTCTCTTGAAGCAGGAACTCCAGGCATCAGTAGGAAGCCATTCAATGTAGTTGCTGGGAACCCAACTCTGGTCTTCTGGACAAACACAGAGCCCTCTTAAATGCTGGGCCATCTCTCTGACCACAGGGAAACAAAAGGAAATCTTAAAAATTACTTTAAAGAGGCTAAAATGAAGGATTCTGCATTATGCAAATAATCTTTCCAGTTTTCAGTTCTTCTCGAATATCCACAATCTGTGATCTCAGAGGCTCTCAGAAAAATACACAAAACATAACTCACCATTCTTTTTAGCCAGACTGCTTTAAAAAAATAAAATAAAACGGCATTAGACATATAAAATGGAAACACATTGACAATTGTTTCCTGATATAAAAGACATGATGAAAAGCTTGGAGAAAACAAACTCTCTTACAATTTTATGAACATTTGTTAGTTATGAATTGGCCCAGGATAGACACATAGGAAGATGTCAAATCTTTACATAAGAAATATGAGAAGACCTATATAAGATAAGATGATAATATGAAGAACACAATAATGATGCTAAGAATTACAATCATTAGGCTGTCTGTCAAAATAAAAACGACTAATAACGGGAAGTAAGTGTCTCATGTGGAAAAAAAGTTGTATTGTATAATAAAGTGTCACATATGATGAGATTATTTACTTATCACAAGTTGTCACAGAGAGATACTACTGGGCTTTTCAGCACCTCTGAGACAATGAAAGTGGAAGATGAGAGAAAGCAGCCTCCATCCTCCCTTACACAAAAATAATAAGAGAGTACGCCCAAGACCTCCAAGTTTTCAAACCTATAGATTACACTTTGTTGACACAGACATGAAATCAAGTTAAAATCATGAAGTGTGAAAATCATGAAGTGTTTCACAGATGCAGCCATGGCAAGAGTGAAGAAGATAATCTTTGTCAAGTTTTAGGCACAGTGATTTTCCTCAGGAACTTCCAGCCAAGTTAAAGAGAAAAAATATCACATGACCATTAAATAATGTGGAAGTACACAGAAAAACACTATGGGAACTTAGGAAGAACAAGATGTCACTATGGGAGGGTTCTAGAAAGTAAGTCTCTCAGGACCTAAGTCTTAAGCCTGCTCTTGATAATATACAGAATTCATATCAACAATCAGGGCATGCCAGGTGGGGATATCTACCCAGTAGGTGGAAATTTCCTAGCATAATCTTTGTTCATTAAATTGACAATACAGTATTTTTCCCTCTGGATACCAGTAGGGTTTACAGCAGTAACTTAATGTAGCTATAGTTGGGTAGGAATATGACAGTATGAAGGAGAGATATCAACGGATTTATATTTGAGTTAGAATACAGGCTCTGAAATTTACAGTGAGGACACAGGTGTAACTAAGCTTAAATATGTGAAAAAACTGATCATTTATTTTCAATGAACAGTGACGTAGGTGATGTGGCTCATAGGAACAGCTGAGCCTCAAGGACCTTCTATGTCTTATGTCTTGGTCCGTGTGACATATGACATCTGACTCACGGCTTGAGTGACATCTTTAGCACCTGCCAGACTAAATATGTTGACAAGACTGGGAAAGTAATATGGAAAAAAACATTTAATTGGTCTTAGATGTATGATCCTAAAGTAACATACCCCACTTTTGCTCAAATTTCCTTGACTGAAATCTAGTCTGTTTCCTATGGATAGCTACAAAGTAGGCTGGGCCACACTCTGCCTTCAAATGAGGAGCTATGTGACCAGCTCAGAAAATGTAAAACCTGGAGAATATATGTTGAGAGACAATATAGTCAATTCAGTCTGAAAGAACAACATTCCATGACAACCTCTATGGAAAGCTTATCAAAAATTTCTCTTTATTTTAATTCTTCTTGACATCGCAAAAATCAAACGACGATCATTAACTAAACATATATCAAAAGTAAGTATGATTACTGTACACACTTGTTAAGTCCACTGCAGAAAACAATTAACCACTGATTATAGACTATTAAGGACTGGATGGTGCCACCACCATGAGTTCATCAGTAATACTTGATACCCTTTCATGATGTCAATTCTTCCTATTGGATGTGTTAAGATGGAACACCAAAGTTGGCCATCATTTTGTCAAGGTTTCACTTGTCCTTGCTGTTGTGCTGTATACCCCAAGCTATTAGCCTGTTGGCTTCTGGGTAATCTGTCTCTACCTCTGCCTTGCCATAGGAATGCTGGAAATATAAATGTGTATCACCATATCCAGCTTTTTGTGTGGGCTGCTAAGATCAAACTTAAGTCATTGCGCTTACCATACTTATGGAGACGGCATCTGCGCACACTGATCCAATTCCCCAGCCCTTAATTTCCTTCTTAAAAAATAATAACTGATTGATTTTGAGGAGGAGAGGAGAGGCTGGTAAGCACAAATGTTTTGCAACAATTAACATTTATTGGGTATTTTGGGGAAAGAGAAGAGAAAATCCAGTTTGTAGTCCTTCCTATACTAGATAGCTGAATTGCACCAAGGACTATTCAAAGAATTTCAAGTTTTATTTAAATGAGTCTCACGCCTCTTACATGTTATACATCTGTGCCTTAAAAGTAAGGTCATGTGGATCACTGAGGAGTGAACTGACCTTTAAATATTGATGTGTTAGAAAGGCGGGTCACGTCAGAACATACCACACACTAGGCCCAAAAAAGTTTCACGTGTAAGAGTTTTAATTGAAAGGGAGAGAGGGGGCAGTAATGGAAAGAGAGGAGGGGGAGAGAGAGAGAGACAGGAATGTTCCATAGATATATATATATATATATATATATATATATATATATATCTCCATGGTTCTGAGGTAGTGGCCACAGGTAAAGGTGGGAGGTGAGCCCAATGGATTCTGGGAATATGGTGGCTGTTGCCCTGGCAACAGGTCTGTGAGACCCACCCAGGTGACACCACAGGCTTTGGAGGCCCTGATGCTAACAAATATTACTTGGCTTTGTAAATATATGTTTGTGTGTGTGTGTGTGTGTGTGTGTGTGTGTGTCACATTTTTTTCATTTATAAAAATGGCTACCTAGTGAGTTCCTATCAGGCTGCTTCATAGTTTAAAATAGAACCTGAAATATCAGCTATTATCTGAAAATGGTTCATACTGCTCCACAGAATAGAAAGGAATAAAAGCATATTAGAGGCTAATCAATACACATTATTTTGACACACAATCTCTTAACCTACAATTTATTTTTTCCAACTTTACTTCTGATATTTGCATAATGTTACCTTATTCAAAGACTTACTGACATTATCTTGGAACTTACTAAGATAATATTATAAAGACAACTTGGGCTTTCTAGAATTCCTGGAAAGCCTTCAATGAAAAAGGTTCAGGAAAACTATTACCAAATAGTGCTTGATTCCTGAGGAAATCTATGCCATTAGTCTCTGACTTGGGAGCCAGAAAGCAACATACAGTCACATATTATTTGCAAATATAAAATCCAGAAAATGTACACTTTACATTAGTTCTACAAACTATTTTTCACTAATTAATTATTTACTTTGCACCCCTATTGTAGCTTCCCCTCCCTCCTCTCCTCTTAGTCCCTCCCTCTCACCTCTCCTGCTGGAATGCCCTCCTCTCCATTTCTCCTTAGAAAAGGGAAGGCCTCCCAGGGATATCAGCCCACCTTGGCATATCAGGTTCAGTGGGACTAAATGCATCTTCTCCTAATAAGGCTAGACAAGGCAGACGAGATAGGGGAGTGGGAACCAAAGGCAGGCAGCAGAGCCAGAAACAGCCCATGCTCTTAATTAGGAGTCCCATATGAAGACCCAGCTGTATATCTGTTACATATGTGTATGGGGCATAGGCCCATCCCATACACACTCTCTGGTTGGTGCTTCAGTCTTTGTGAGCCCTATGGACCCAGATTAATTGTGTCTGTAGGTTTCCCCATGCTGTCCTTGATGTCTCTGGTTCCATCAATGCTCCTTCTCCCTCTTCCACAGGATTCGCTGAGCTGTGACTGGTGGAGGTTCTCTGCATCTGTCTCCACCAGTTGCTGGGTGAAGCTCTCGGATGACAATTAGGGAGCTACACTCCTGTCTGCAAGTCTACAGGTTCTACAAACTTTTATTTAAAAAAAGTCTATCACCAAGATTTGAAAATAAAGTGTTTGCTATCACAGTGGTTTCAGCCATCAAATGCAAAGCATCAAGGCAGAGATGCCAAAAAACTGCCTCTCTCACGTGTTCCACAACAACTTGGGGTTGGAAAATAGTTCATAGCTAATAGTTCATAGTTTTATTCTTTTAATTTATCCTTTCTAACTGATGTGCTCATACCATGGTCAATGCTCATGAAAAAAAAATTATTAAAATTAACTCACTTGAAATGTAAGAAGATAGCTGTGTGCCCAAGGATCTACCTACACCTTCTTTCCCATTTCACGCCCCACTCTGTCTTTCCTATATGTTGTTAAAACTAACATAGTTAAATGGTCTATGCTGCAAATCTGCACACATACATAAACTGGTTAGACCAGTTTAATGTGTGAGTAGCAGAACAGGCCACAGTAAGAAAGGGAAAAAAGAAATCTACAGATTAGGTTATGTCTACAATAATAAAATAAGCTGCCTGGTCACAAACTGTTTTGCAAAAGAAGAGAAAAAAAAAAAAGGAAGATTTTAGTTTCCCTAGTTGAGAGTCTCAACTTGAAGGGATATTTTATATCAATAATGCAGATAATTTGCTAACTTTCACCTAGCTTTGATATATATTTAATAAGTTAATACTAAGCTAAGGTTCTCATTTGAAGGCACTTGCCATTAATGTTTAAAACATGCTGAAAAATTTCAAACAAATGAAGCCTTTGTTTCAAGATTGTGTTATCTGATAAACACACATTTACCCACAGGCTAGTTAAATATGCACTCAAACTTTGCCTTTTAAAAACTATGTGAAAACATACCTAACTGGACCTGCAAGGTGATTCCACATATCCATACAGCCTGTGAGCACAGCTGCCTCCAGGCTACTGCCAGCCAATTAGAGCTCTGGCTGTGACTTTACCCATCCCACCCTTCTAACAAGCCAGCAGTTTCAGGACTAGGATGGGAGAGTACATGGTCAAAACATCAACATGAGCTCCTGGTAGCACTTCTTTGTCTGGAAAGTGAGTCCGTTGGTCTGAGCAGATGCTGTGTGGCATACCATAATGGGGGATAGAGCCCAATTAGTTTTTTAACTTTGCTCTAAATTAAAGAATCAGATAATTATGTTGCAGAAGACAAAGGCAAATTTGCCTATCGCCCTGGGAAAGTAGAAAGGAGAAGTCAAAAGCTCCTTTGTTTAAGAAGGGAAACAAATGACTCTGTGTATCAATTCAATTGGTTCTCCTTAAGAAGCAATAAGAGACATAGGCTTCTAATGCCAAGCCCCAGGTAGACCTACTGTGTACAAGCCATTCGGGTAGCATCTCAGATCAGATGGCACACTTGCAGGCTAGCTTGTGACTCTATCTAATGTGGGATTAGGCCCAGGAATTTCTAATTGATTTGCATAATTTTGTTATATTATTTATTTATGCCTATGCATATGTGTGTATTATAGCATATGGGAGGAATTCAGTGGACAACATTTGAGATTTGGTTCTCTCCTGTTACTTTGTGGGCACCAGGGATACAACTCAGGTGGTCATCCTTGACTGAAAGAGCCCTTACACTCTGACCAAACTCACAGGCACCCAGATGGAAGTTTTTAATATTATAATGTCTAGCACTGATCATAAAACCCACACAAAACCAAAAGCAACTCTTTCTTAAGAAAAACACTATCTCAAATACAACAAAAATATATGATCCTGACAAGAAAAGTAGCATGACCATATTAATATCTATTCTTATAAAGGACACCATTAAGTAAGGTGGCCTAAGTAAGGAAGACAAAACCAGAATGTTCTCTCATGTATGAATCCTAGCCTGTAAAGTAACATGTGTTACACATACACACACACGCACACACACACACACACACACACACACACACACACACACAAAACATGTATATATGTGAGTATACAATGTATATGTATATATATGAAATATTTATATATATATGTATATACACATGTACTGTATGTGTTCATATATGTGTGTATGTGTGTATATAAGGTCTAAATTATTGAAAAGAGACCAAAAGAGTAAAAATAGGTGATGACAAACTGTAGAGGGATGGACAAAGGGCCACATATGACATGAAAGAGATAAACAGTGGAGAGAAGAAGGGATCAGGACATTGCGGGCAGGAACAAAGGTGGGGGAGGGGAATCTCAGAGCACATAGTGCTAAAATGCCATAAATACATCTAATGCCTTCAATGTTAACTGAAAGAATTAAGTAGAAAAAAAAGGTGATCATTAAGAAAAACACATTTTTCATTTGATTTATGTTTATGTATACGTTCCCCCTTCCCAATTACCCTCATTTTATTTTCTTCTAGGGTTTGTAGAACTATAAACAAGAAAAATAAGTCCTTCAGAAGCTGAGAGTATTAAGAAAAAAAAACAAACAAAAACCAAACCAAACAAACAACAACAAAAATTAACCTACAGATTTCTTATTTTAGAAATAACCGCTGATGTTAGGGACATGGCTCAATGTTAATGGGGACCTGCTATTCATCCAGAAGACCACAGTTTGATTCCCAGCACCCATAGTAGGTGGCCCTGTAACTCTATCTCCAAGGGATCTGACATCCTTCCTGGCTTTGAAAGTCACCTGCATAATGGTGGCACTCATATACAAAGGCACATACACATAAATTTAAAAGACTAAAAATATCTTTTTAAAAAAACAGAAATTTCTAACTAATTTACATAGTACTTCAAACTTCAAAACTACTGCATTAAGACAAATATTAATAAATTTGGGGGGTTAGACATAGGGAACATGATAAAAGGATAACTGCTGCTTAAATTATTGATATTTAACTACTGTTTATTGAAATGATTGACATACACAGAAATACAGGCACAAATGTACCCTGGAGTTCCCACATGTTTCAATTTTGCTATTACTCTAATTTACTTTGTGCAAATCAGTCAAGTATTTACATGAAAGCTATTCTGAAGCAGAAGAGCACCCACAACACAGTGTGCCTGGGAAGCCTTAGGCATACAGACAAGAACTTGGGCAGAGCAAGCTCTTCAGCTATGAGACTCTGACCCATGTATTTAAACCACATCTCACAATGCAGAATTTCAAGAGAATCATTATGGCCCAGAAACTTATCAGATATTCAAAGTCTCTGGTCAGACTCTAGACCTCTGAAACAATCTAGGGGTTGACTCTGTCTGGTGTTCCCATCTGGAAAGGCTAACCAGGGTCCTTTCAGTACCTTTTTTCATTTGTTAATGAAAGGTCAACACTGCAGGATCAAGAAGTGAAAAGATAAGCAAAATAGACATTATCTTCTCTATCATGTGTGTGAGTGTGTGTGTGTGTGTGTGTGTGTGTGTGTGTGTGTGTGTGTGTGTTGTTGCCTCCACCAGCCAGATCTGAACTACTGACATGCCTGCACTGGGCTAGGTACCAATAGGCTTAGGGCTGCAGAGAGAGCCCAGAAAATCTGACCGCTGAAACTGCAAGTTTCAGAAACTGCAGAAAGGTAATATTCTGTCCCCATGTAAACTAGGTCTACACTCCTTCATGGTGACAAATGATAGTAGGGGGAGAATAAACACTGATCATTTAGGTCCCACTAGGAATCCAATCCCCACTTAGTTCTCCCCAGAGTTCCAGGCAAGGGGAATTCTAATTGATGTCAGCTGCTTCAAGGGAAGGGCTACTGTGACCTTAAACTTGGCCCCAGGTCCACTCTCACATCCAGGAACAAAGCCAGAGGGTTCTCCTGGCAACTGCCTGATGTGCTAAATGGCAGGCCTAGCCACTGAGGGAATCCTGACCTGCACCAGGGACAAATCCTCCACTGCAGGAAGCAGACAAACCCAAGAGATTAGCAGTTAGCCCAGACGATGCCTTGCCCATGCCCTCAGCCCCGAGAGAGAGCAGAATCAGGGTTCTAAGTCACACCCTGCAAAAGCCGAAGCTCCCGCTCTGCTTCTGCTCCACAGACAGGCACTGAGTACTCTGCTAAGTCAAAGGGAGATGGGGGGGAGGAAGACCTTCCATAAGACGTGCAGTACATCTGCTCTCGGCATGAACATCTTACCCCAGTAAAGAGGCCTTTCATAGACACTTGTTTTTAAAATGCAAATGAAGCATATGTTTGAAAGTCAATGTAAACACTCACCTTTTTAAAAGGCTCAATAAGAAGAGTCATTGGCCTCCCTCTGCCAAAATCAGGGCTCCCTTGAAAGCCTGGTTCCTCACCAAGCTGATACAACAGTACTAGCCCAGATGATTCCACCCATCAGTCCCTTTCCCACCCACCTACCACACCAGGTTTTCAAGAATACTCCTTGCCATCATACCAAAAAAAAAAAAAAAAAATTGACTATTTCAATTTGTGTTGTTATTCACTACCCAGAAGGCTATTCTGCATCTTTTTCATATACTAAAACACAGAGGGTGCCATTCAAACACTAGGTAACCTGTCACTTTCCAAGTTCTTTCTACATTCTTTATTCTGGTTCCCACATTATCAGAGGCCTCTGCCACAGCTCCTAAAAAAGTTAAGAGTAACTAACTACCTGTGGTGTGATATCAAGATAGGCCTTTACGAAAAGGGTGTACCCTCACAATCCTAAAATTCCTGAAGCGTTGTAGTCCATATCTAGCACAGGTTGGGTCCCAGTTAGTTTTTTTTTTTTATTTTATTTTATTTTTTTTTTTTAAAGCTCTAATAATCTAATCAGTGGATACTGTCAGGGAAACTACTACCATTTAGAAGATGAAAAGGGGTTTGGACTTCGAGTTAGCTGTACTTACAAATGTAAAACCATTCATAGCCTTTAGTTTAGTCAGAGCTGTGATGTGACTTTTTTGGGAGCAGACATTGTTTCCTGCTATCATCTGCATCCTTGGAGGGCAGCAATCAGGCCTTATTCACAAGTTCATATCCCACATCTATATCAAAGGTATAAATATCTATCATGCTGATTGACCAAACTGAGCAGTCACACTGTCTACCTACACTTTAAAAAAAAAAAAGTATCACGTATATACATTTGCAAAGGAACATGATAAAACAAGAGCCAACTTTCAGAACTAACTTTGATAATACATTCTAATCCTCTGGCGCCTTCTCATTCTCTGGGTTTTTCTGTCTTTACCTGTCTAAATTGTTCTCTCTGTAACCTGTCTCTGTAAAACTGTCCTGGTAAAACAGATATAAACACCACACACCAAATCTTTTTTCTCTCTTGTTGCTCTTAAGTAGCCTCTCTTCCTCTGCTCTTCTTATGTGAGCACAGTCTATCTCTGACTCATTCTGTGAAATGTTTTTCCGATTCATCACTTTGTCTGACCCTCAATTAGATGTCACTTTCAAATATGGCTGCTTCCTTCTACAAACTAACCTTACCTTCATCATTAAAGATTAAAGCTGTGAACTAAGGGTGTGTTTATATTCCAGCCAGATAATACTGTGATCCAGGGCATGCAATGAAGCAGGATCTTTGGATGTGATCCCTTGCCAGAGCAGTCATGTTGCTGATTAAAATTCCTCTGCCTAAAATCTATAAAGGGATGAACATCCAGATTGTTAATTACCAAAACATTGGTTCCGGGGTTCAACACAAATACTCAAATTGTGGCAGATGTCAGGACCATTCTACTCCTACACAGAAAATACTTTTAATAAAAAGTACAAAAGAGCTGCAAGTAAGTTAAGAGCAGCAAATATTTGCAAATAAATTATTCGCCATTTGCTTTGTTTTGCTTCTTCCTTAATGTGGGATTACCCACATTTATATACATGTGCCCATAAACATGTGAAAAGCAACCATGCCAAATTCATATATATACGAACATAAGAAAAAAGAGAAACAGGCACTCTAAAGTCAGGTTTCTGGCCATTATCTGCCCAAAACACATTTATGTCTCTTTCATCTTTCCTTGCATCTTCCCAGTATACGATCCTTGCCCACACACAATAGGCCCTTTTACACTCTCCTTTCTTTTCCGAATTCTTCCACAGGTTGTCTTTTAAGGGTGGCAATCATAATCATATAAAGGATACTTTATTATGATTTTCAAGTTTAAACTAAATATAACTTTGCTGATTCAATTAAGTTAACATACACATATCATCTGGTAGACTCAGCTGTCCAAATAGGGTAAAATCTCAGAATAAAGCAACCAGATATCATAAAACATTTCCAAGGTCTTAAGTCAGGCTCAGGACCCCTATATCCAGAAGGCTTGATGGGAGAGCCTTCCTGGACTTAGCATTTGAAGTGACTTTATGAGGTGACTATCCCTAATTCACAATTTTGACGTGTTCTGGTTTACTGAAAGTTTGAATGGTCCCCTGTTGTGCAGAAGGCTTTTAGACATGGGGGGATTCTAGATTCCAAGTCACTGTTATTTCACTTTTACTACAAACACAAAGAAAAGCTGCTTCTCTATGTTCTTGATCCATCTGCCCTACTGTTCCCCAATTTACCCATGTTTCACTTTATGTTCAGAGAGTCATGGGTTATGTTTCTTACTGTAGCTGCTGAGGTATGAACACTTGGGTCTGCCCCAGATTCCTATGTTAAAATCTAATATCCAGTACAAGAGACTCTGGAAGGTCTCATGAATGGGACTATAGAGCTCTTGTAAATGCAATCAGTGTCTATAGATTAGGGCCCCCTTCCTTCTCCCATGTAAGAACACAGGAGAAGTCATTGTCTGTGAACCAGGGTGCAGGATCTACCAGGGACATTAAATCTTCTAACACTGTGATCCTGCAATATACTGGTAAATTTCTGTTGCTTATAAATGAGTTAGATTTAGATATTTTTGCATAGCAGCCTAGACAGAAAGCTTTTCTCCCCATTACCTAAATGTTACACTAAATCCTTTTTACCCAGTATCTTTTTCACCATTATTTGTAACTTTATATTCTGAGTGCAATGAAGTAGTGACCCCAGCAGACCCATATAACGTTTCATGATCCATGATATCCAAGTAGCTTCAAATCTCTGTCCTGAAAACCGCTAAAATGCCATATTTAGAGGAGCCAGATATGTCCTTAGACTACACAGCAGGATTAGACCTCAGGGATGAGACTTCATAAGCCCCGTTCTTCCACAGTCTTCCTCTGTTTACTCCCAAGACCAGCTAATCACACAGAGAAGGTGACTGAGCCATTCCAAAAAACATATTCCCCTAAACATCTACTTTATGTTTATTTTTAGCTATACCAGTCATCTCCATTAATACCTACTGGGATCATTAGTGAATTTAACATGAAGTCTTCATTGGAAGCTGCACATTATCATGTGAAAGGTAGGGGAAAATAAGCCTAATAAAATAGCAAAGAATTTATTCTTATCGGTAACAAATAAACAATCATGAAGATATTACTTAATGCTTACTCATAATCATTAACGCACATAAGGCAATTATAATCAAGTGGAAAGATAATCTTGCTGCTGTGGACTCTTTACTAGTCTTAAAATACTAACTTTTAACTCATTTTGTTTTTAGGGCATCAGTACTGAAGAAAGGGAAGTACCAGCAAGTCCTTATATCATGAGCAGGAGATAATGCAGAACTCCATCTGATAGCATGGAAACTAGGGCTGACTGAGATGTGCCCAGGGAAGGCTGGTGGTGTGGTTTACTAACAATGGCCCACCATAGAGTCAATCCCAGTAGAACAAATGCCTTCTGCTACCTAACTCTAACTTCCATCAGCACTGAAACTGCTGACCCAAAATAAACTGTGAATAATGTCCATTTCTTTGGACAAAGAATCCTTCAGGACTTTGCAATCGTCAACGTCTATTCTGACACTCAGGGAACCTCTTCACTGTAGTCCTGTCCTTGCAAAAATGGACCCGAATAACAATCGCATAAGCATATGAAGGCTCAGAAGATGAAAAACCCAAGTGGATATAAAAAAGTCTGAAGACTCCACAAGGAACCCTGCCTTGTGGGAGGGTTTCTGCTGATAGAACACTGTCAAGCAATTGAGTACCTGCACTAGCACTGTTGTACATCATTTTTGAGACAACAGCAATTCAATTGTGTAGGCAAAGAGTGTGGATAAAAATATTTGTATGGGCCGGGCAGTGGTGGCACACGCCTTTAATCCCAGCACTTGGGAAGCAGAGGCAGGCGGATTTCTGAGTTCGAGGCCAGCCTGGTCTACAGAGTGAGTTCCAGGACAGCCAGGGCTATACAGAGAAACCCTATCTTGAAAAAACAAACAAACAAACAAAAAACATAAAAAAAAAAAACAAAAAAAATTTATGCACAAATAATAATATTCTTGATCCCTTAAGGGGCAGATTCAATGGTAAAAGCGGATGGTGTGTTAGGTGTAAGAAGGCTCACTGGTGGGGAGGACATTTGATTTATGTTGGTGTAGAGTGGGCTCCATGCTTGGGCCTTACCTGTTACTGGGGCGTCAATATCCAGCAAGTTTTTTTCCTGTCGGAGAATCGAAGCACCCTCTGTTATTATTCTCAACGCAACACTTTCTTCCAGCCGGCCCTCCTTCATGAGATGTGCTTTTAAGATATCCACACGAGGTTTCCCATCATTATCAAACACTTCCTTTGCTGTCAGCCGGTGACTTGGCGGAAATGGAACGGCTGCAAGAAAAGTCAAAAGGTTACATTAACCAAAGCTCATCAACAAAAGGCTGCTGACACCAAAACTGTCACAAAGCAGCTAATGCTGTTTTTAATACAAGCTCAAATTAAAATGCATTCAGGGACTACCAAGAGTTAAAGACTGACTTCTTCCTTTGACTCTAGAAATAATTAACGACCATGGAAAAAGGGGGCTTATGGGTCTTCTCAGTCAGGGCTACTGCTCACATATGAAGGATCCCAATTGAGATTATATGATTACATGCTTCCTGTTAGGCAATCCTTGATTCCATAAATGAAAACAGATCCTAAATGCCCACTGATAACCCATCCCAGCAAAGATGGTTCTGCTCTGTTTGAACCAATGAAAGGGATGAGGCATCTTGACAAGTAGATCTTTTCAAACTGAAGTCCCATCTCTGAGTTAACTTTCTACCGTTAACCACTTACGATTAAAGAAAAGAACAGACGTTTTAAAGCAAAGGCCAAAAATGTACTGATACTTGAACAGGAGGGTCAAATTTACATTTAAAATTGTGTCAATAGCTCAGCTCCTAAAGCAGGTGCAACACAAGGTTGAAGACCCAGTTCAATCCTCTATACCCAATTGTATAAAGCTAAGCACAGTGGTGATATCTGCCTAAAATCCCAGTATGGGGAGACAGACTGGAAGAGCCCTGAGGATCAGCCAACCTAGGGTAACCTGTGGGTCTCAGGCCTCAGTGTGAGACCTTGTCTCAAAATGCAAGGCTGAGGGTCTCAGGAGCAATAACATCAGGGGCTGACTTGTGGACTCTGAAAAGAGTGTGTGTGCATGAGTGGATGTGTACACACACACACACACACACACACACACATGCACACGTGCAAATTTAAAAGAGTACTGAAGAGTGAGGAAGGAACTGATGAGGGAGCTCAATGGGTAAAACCCACGCACAGAATGAGCATCTACACTAGGCTTCCCCAGCACCCCATACAAAGACAGGCATGGCCACTCATCTTTAACTCTGGGGGCGGGGGCAGAGGGAAAGTTCCTTGGAGCCCAAAGGCCAGCCAATCTAGCCCAAAAGCTCTAGGTCCAGTGAGTGACAACATCTCTCAAAAACCATAAAGTAGAGGGGATAGTGGACACTAGTTGCTGCCTCTCACATGCATGTGTACACATGTATGCTCACATGTATACTGCACACTGATACAAAAACAAACATATACATCCACACATACATAAAACATATCTTAAAATAGGAGGAGACAATCTAAGGTCAGAGAAAAAAAAAAACACAACCAGGAAAATGTCATGAAGACTAATGGTTGCTTAGGTTAAAAAATAATAATCAGAATCCTTGATTCCTTGTTCCATCTACTCCATGCAATTGTACATGAGAATTCCCTTATAGCTACATTCACGCCAACATCTGTTGAGTATATGGCACATGCTCACTCTGACATCTCACTCTTTCACAAAGTTCCTATAGGAGCCAGAAAATCCAAAGATCCATTGTGAGAGATGGTGACAGGAATTCTGATAAATAGGCTATGATATGAGCTGTTTTAAAAACTCATTATTTATCTATTTCACACAAGAAGTTATCCACTGGACAACTCATATCTACTGATGCCATCTGCAGAACTTGCCTGTGCCATACCCACAATGCCACGTTCCAAAGAGTATTTTCATTGACTCTTCTCTCAGCAGAAAAGAATCAGACAAAAATAATTTTGTTCTCCTGCTGTACAATATACTTCCTCAAAGAAGGAAGACTCAGATATATGTCATGAAACGTGTAGAATCTCTAACAGCATAGACTTACTAGAAATTGTAAATACAGTTTTTAAACCAGGAAATAAACTTTCACACATGGATGCAGCCACATGCATGTGACAGTGTCAAAGAGATGAAGAGGCAGTGACAGAGTCCACGGGTTTGGGGGCCTGCACAGGGAACCTGGATATAAACCTTAACTCTGAACTCTCAGCTCGATGACCTTGGGAACATTAAGTAACCTCCCCTGCCTTCAATTATTTGCCGGTACAGTGAGATTATGTCCATCTGCAGAGTGTTATAATAATAAAGTAAATGGTCAGAGTGGCAACAAATAGCTTCGACACTGTTATTTTATGCCAGGCTTTGCGTAGGTAATAAAATCAGACAGGACAGGGAAACTGTAAGCCTAGCAAGGCATATGTACATGTGTTTATGTATAAACTCCTTGAGTCCTTAAAACATGTGAGCAACCTGAGGTTCAAGATTTTTAAATAAGCACATTGCCCAATACAATCACCTACTGATTTATGAGTAAACTCACTGACTTTAAACCTAGGCAATCTGACACCAGTATACTCATGTTAACAATTAAACTACAGTGCTTTCCAAAAGTCCTCAAGACAACACGTACCCATTAAAAAACAATCAGTAAAACACATTTCAGAATTGAAATTCTGATATGGAGAATTGTTTCTCATAGACAAACAATTTTCCCATGACAAACCAGTCTTTATTTTTAATGTTCAAAAGAATCTATTGAGCTACAAAACACGAAGCCGAATGTCAGTGATTATCCATTCCTCATAGAAGAGAGAAAAAGAGGCTATTAGGTCATGGAGCTTGGAACTTCTTGGCTCTCACCAATACTTCTTGCCTAGATGTTCGTTAGGTAAGTGTGGAAGGCAATAGTTCTGTCAGAGCCAGGAAGAAGCCTGAGTTTGACCACAAGCACTGACAAAAAGCAGGCACTCCTGCACAAGAGGATCCACCAGGTTCTCTGGTGAACCAGCCAGCCTTACAGTGGACCTAATCTGTGAGGCCCAGATCCCAGAAAGAGAATTTCTATCTGAAATAACAAGGTGGCCACTTCCTGAGGAACTGAACCAGAAGCTGAACTCTGACCACCACAAGCACTTGACTACGTGTACACACCCAGGAGTAAAGAAAGCACAGAGACAAGTCAGTGGTTGCTATTTATTTATTTTTGAGACAGTATCTCACTATGTACCTATGCCTCCCTCAAACTTACAGATTTGTCTGTCTCTGTCTCCCAAATGTTTTTTTGTGTTTTTGTTTGTTTGTTTTTTAACCTGATATTTCATGTATGTTTTGAAGTTCACAGGTATACTGGTCATTCCTCAAAGGTACGGACTCATAAATCAAGGGGACATCTGATAGATGATAGGAAGAGTGTAGAAGCAGAAACTTCAAAAATATCCTTGGGGCCAGGGCAAGAATTGTGTTGTTGTTGTTTGTTTTGTTTTAATAAAAGTCATGTTCCAAGCTTGAAGTTTTGTAATTGTGAATGTTTAAGTGTCTCTGTGAAGGTGTCAGGTAGATGAATAGGTACATAGGAGGGACAGAGGATGCCTGTCAGGGGGATGAAAGTGGTGACCATGTTAAACTTATGTAGAGCAAATTCACTAAATATCTAAGGTGAGACACAAAAAAGAAACCCAGGACAGGGCCCTTTTCAGAATTTGACTTTCTCTCAGACCTTCTTCAGCACTCACAATGGCCAAGATGAACTGAACAAATGATGTTCCACCCTTCACAGTCTGTCTGTCTGTCTGTCTGTCTGTCTGTCTGTCTCTGTGTGTGTATGGGTCTGGGTAGAGATGCCCATGAAGGTCATAGGGAAACTTCCTGGAGTGGGTTCTCTCCTTCCTCTTACACATGGGTTCCAGGGAGCAAACTTAGATTGCCCTGCTTGGGCAGCCAGAGCCTTTAGCCCATGGGTTTGGCTGAAGTAAAACCACATGTTGTGAGATTTGGGTGCTGTTTCCAAACAGTATCAACAGGAGGAGGAAACAGAGGGAAACAGCCAATAGTAGGGCTTCACTTCCTTCCCACTGGCTGAAAGGAAGGCTGGTGTGCTGGGCCTCTCAGCAGTCAGACAGATGGCAAGGCCTGCAGGAGCCAAGATGGGCTACCACAGTGCCAATAATGATACACAGAGAGGCTGAAGGCAGGCCAGGGAGAAGTTTTCCAGAACAAAAATAAGAGTGGACTAATATTTGTGTATTTGTGCACCTTTTGGCCTCAAAGGAAAAAAAAAAATACCAGCCTTTCAAAGGTCACGTTTATTTGCTCTTCACCTAGAGTCCTACATGATGACTGGTGCCAAATGTTGAGCAAAAACTATTTGGACCAAAGAACCTTATTGACTTGGAAAATATATTTTTTTCCTATTAACTCACTGTGAAAGTGACTGTGCTTTATGTAATCAACTTGGGGATCTCCTCCTTCCTTCACTTGGGAGCACTATAGTTAACTGCTTTCTCTAACACATGTGGAACCCAGAGAAGTGAAGTGTCTGAATGCTACTAAAACTCATCAATAGCTGCTGAAATTTGAGCTAGGTCTTGCTGAGACAATTTTCTTGTGATTGCCTTAAATATAAATACAGAATAAACTTTGATCAGACTTCTTGGAAACATCCTATAGAGAAATGAGAACACCCAGCTTCTTGTAAGTGCACCATTCCCACAAAATGTCACTTTCTTATCTTCAAATGAGTAACACAGACATATATTAGGTAAGATGTGGGGTGAGGACGATGCCAATCTTTTCATTCCTAAGACAAAACTGCCTTAACTAGGTTCACCTCTAATGGGCAAAGATATAGTAGATTTTTTGTTGTTGTTGCTTTTGTTTTTGTTTTTTTTTTCTTCATTTGTTGATTCCACCAGGGCTCAGCCGTATGATATGGAGAAACATTTTCAGTCTTTATGTCTATTGAAGCTGTTTTACATTCGCCAGAAAAGCACCAAGCCAAAAGATTCAGTAACAAGGGCACCCAGATCCCTGGGCCTGGGCCTTGCTGATTACAAGGGCAATTCCTCAGAAAAGACCTACCAATCCTTGGGTTTTGAATTAAATGGGTATTAAACAAACCACTATTGTGAATTAGCAGCCATTCATGAGCTCTTGCTTCTTGGGTCTGATCCTAGTACCTAGAATTATTGCTTTTCATATCTGAGGAACTCCATGCACTTCTGAAGGGATTCCCACTATTTTAAAGGAAACAACCAAGAATCGTTGTCATGGTAACAACCTCATTGGAAGGAGGAAGAGATTTCTGCTGCAGGACTTCTTTCAGGAAAATTTCATAAAATGGTGACAGGAGAATATTTTGCCTAGTAACTTCTTAAAAATCATGCTTTACTTAGTTTTTAACCCTTAAGTGGTATCATAGCTAAAAATTCCAAGTATTCTTAAGTTCTCAAAGGAGAAAGGGCCTAAACACCGCAGGCTTTGCTTTTTTTCCCACCACTCTGATGGCAAACCCCTGTGGATGGCTATTGGAGAGAGGGCTGACTCAGCTGTTGAGAGTACTTGCTACTCATTTCAGCACCCGAGTGCAGTGCTCAGTGCTCACACTGAGCAGATCACAACTCCTTCCAACTTCAGCTACTAGGGATGTGACGCCCTCTTCTGAAACCCATGGGTGCTGCATGTATGTGACGCTTATAGGAACAAGGTGTGTGCATGAGTGTGCATACACACACACACACACACACACACACACACACTAAAACAAAAACCCTTTAGGCTCTGGTTCTATTTTCTTCTTATATACATAGAACATATGAATTTATTTATCTATAGTCATTGTAAATAGGTAAAAGTGACCTTTAGCATGCTAAGCATAAGTTCTATCTCCAAATTTCCCATAATTTAGGGGCCCTTGAAGCAAACTAGAAATCTTCCATTCATACTGACTCACTGATAATGAAAAAGAGTAAAGTAAAACACAAATGAAGGATGAGTTTATCCATCATCTTAAGGTTAGCCAGTGCTAAAACTGGGGCTGTCATCAATGTCCCTGATTTCTATGTGAGTATCTTAACCTCTAGACAGGAATCGCTTACCATGGTGCTGACAGCCACGGGTGGTCAGAAAGTGGGACCGAGGTATGCTGAGAGTTGATAATAAGCCCTGCATTTAGAAGATCTAGTGTGTACTTGTGTGCTGGTGTCTTAGTTACTTTCCCATTGCTGTGACAAAAACACCCTGGCAAAGCAAGTTAAGGGAGGATGGTTTTATTATTCTAGTTCAAAATTTCAAAGGGATGCAGTCCATCATGGCAGAGAAAAACAAACAAAAGGAAAACACAAAAAGCAAAGAGACATAAACCAGAAGTATGCCCAAGCTATAAAATTTCAAGGCCTGCCTTCTAGAAACCCAATTCCTCCTGAGATGTTCCACTTTCTAAAGAGTGTCTGACTTTCCCACACAAAGCCACCAACAGGAAAAAAAAGCACTCAAATACACAATGCACAAACCTGGAGTACTGTGAAGGGGACAGTTCACAAACTACAACAATGTGTGTATGTTATTATTCCACTAATGTTTATATATAAATATATGTGTGTGTAATAATGATGCTTATTTAATAACCTAAATATAATTTGGTGCTACACTCATTATTACTATTTCTTCTTACTTTTTAAAAAAGCAGGTACTAGAACATATAAAATGATGTACATGGCATCATGCACAGACACTGAATGGGCATCTGTACACTTTCCTTTCACACGATTTTCTTCTTGCTCTGCATCTTTCAGGATCATGAATCGAATGTAGAGTTTTAAGCTTATTCAGAGAGAAACTTATACACTATTAATGTAAAGGGATCACTGACAATCTTAGCATAAAGCCCAGATGAAGACCCAATGGTCTATGCCATCAATAAAAGCGTCAAGAATGCCAGCTTGCTTTGTCTCCCCATCCCTCACTGCCAGCAAGCATCACACCAGTGGATCAAACAAAACAGGTGAAACGCTATTGCGAGCCCAGACATGTTCATCTTATCCCTCTCTATAACCAGAACATGCACATGAAGAGCCCTTGTCCCATAATTCATAAGGTGACTCTGCAAAAGGGCTGTCAAAGATACTTAGGTCAGCGCATGTTAAGAAAACAGCTTAAGGATATCATATGTCAGGCACCGCTTAAAACACGTTCTGGCCTGACCTCCTTAGATTGGCATTCCAATCTTGTGGGCATTTGTGTATGTCACCCAACTTCATTCTAATCAAAGGCTGGCAGAAGAGAAAGACAGGGCCGACCTATGGGACATGGGACATGTGGGCAGTTCACATTTCCTGCTTGCCCAGTCATCAATCCAAAGCAACTGACAAAGTCAAGCTACTCCCAGAGACAGCTTCCCCTTTTCAAAGAGCTATCTCAGACACATAGTAATAAACAACAGATAAACTACACTCACGTGGGCAGGAATGTTGGTGACCTTTGAGTCTAGCCTTAACCAGCTCTCTCTCTTCTCTCACCCTAACCTGGGCCACTAATCTCATAAACAACCTTGCAGTGCCATTTGCAAACAGGACATTCTTTAAGAAATGTGGAAACCAGCTACTGTGTTTTTACATGTTTTTTAAACTTTGCTTAATCTTCGAACCTGGTTATAGAGTATATCGTTTTTACAATGCAACATCCAAGTTATACACACACACATATATATGACTACATATATTTGATTATATTTCTCATATATATTTACATATATATCATACATATATGAAACTTTTAAACACTTCTCTTGAGAAACCCACACCACTGACTTGGTAGTTACAAATATAGCTCTTTTATAAAGTCCATCAATACCTTCTCTCTACTCCTTTCTCTCTCTCCCTCCCTTCTCCTCTCTTTTCCTTCTTATGCTTAAATTCAAAGCATGTACTATCTCTATCGTCTTTATTTCTACCTAATGAAGGCATTACTTTGCCCTGCCCTCATTTTCTGTAGGATAGTAGCAAACTTGGGGTTCCCTGAGTTGACCCCTAAAAGGGGATAGTCTCAGGATTCTAGAGACCCAATGTTGAGTTGTGTCCCCTGGCTTCGTAATTAACTAACTAATCAATTATAAGAATCTGTGAAATACTTAGGCACTCTGCCTCGTATTTCCCTTTCCCTCAACTTACCAACTATATATTACACACAGTCCACGGTAGCGAGTGAAGAGACTGGGGAAAGTGGGCAACAGGCAACAAGCATGAGCTGAGCCGGACTATGAAGGGCTGGCCCTGTCTGTGGCGCACTGCAGCTTTTGTTGGAGACAGTTGGAAAAGTTTGAAACCAAAACTAAGGAAGAAATGAAGAGACCAGGAGTCGTCAGGTAACAAGAACGCACCCGTCTAAAGAAAGGTCCCTCCTCCTGATGAAAGGGTATGATAAACAGCTGCCTCATTTTTGGATGAACCTAGAGTAAAGCGCTCTGTTTTAAGGTGGTGAGGTAGTGAGTTTTGTTTGAGTTTGGCTCTTCTAAAATACAGAATGCCAGCTAACAGACCATCAACACATGAAATGGGATCCTGTTCAGAATAAGGGAGGGGAATATGCAGGAAAATGCTTGAGTCTTCCAGGCTATGTCTTGTGTTCTCATCCTGGGTAATTTAGCTTAATTTTCATGGAGCTTTAAACAATTCTCAGGTTATCTGTGTATGAAGTATGATATGCAAAGATAAACAAACCGCGTCTCCGGAGAGAGAGAGCCAGACTCTTAGAAGCGCATGAATGTACCTAACGGGGCTCTGGCTACATTAGTCACTGAGGCTACTCCTTTTGCCTTATTTGAAAATATCAGGTTTTCACTGAAGATAGTGTCTGTCAAATCCAAATATGCATGCTTAAACACCTATAAATATAATTCCAACTTAGTAATGTCCTGGTGTTTTCAGTTATCTTTGACATCATCCATCCCTGACAATGTCCTCTTCACTCACTTCCTCTAAGGACCACCCACAAGTCTTGAGCCTTAAAATATATTCAGTCAACATGCATGTGTCTCAATCACTTCTCTAGCAAACGGAAGACATCCTTCAGTTTTTCTGGCTGTTGACATGCAAATACAGCACAATGAGGTTTTATGCAGTATGGCAAAAGTGTTCCTAAAAGGGCAGAGCGATGCTCAAAGCATTTACTGAAATAAGCAATTTTCCCTTTCCCTCTGGCTTACCAACTATATATTATACACAGTACATTTTGAACCAAACTCTAAAATGTCTTACAAGCAATTTTTTAATAGAACAGAACAGCAATTCTTTCAGGAAAGAAAGAGAAGCTTTGGAGGAGAAATGGAGGGGGAGGAAGAGACCAACATATAAATGATAAAAAATGTGTGAAATGTCATGACAAAAGCTAGACCTCTGTATGCCAAACAAGAGATAATTCTTAAAAAATCAGATATTAAATAAAGAATTACCATTTCAAGAATTAATAATTATAGAAAATGAGCACAAACACCAACAAATTCTATAATTTGAATTTTAAGGTAATTTTCATAAAAATAAGACTATATGTGTATACTCCTAATCCTTCATATGTGTTTTGGTTTTTTCCCTCAATACAATGCCTACAGGACCCAAGAAAAGGCAATTTTAACTTTTGACTATGATGGGAGGTTCATTTTATTACAAATGCAAATGTCTTATACAATGAATTATATAATAATGACTCAACACGATTCCTTTATGAAAAGGGCTTATTGTAGTTCTTTCAAATGATTTCAGCATTATTGAAAAACTTAAAAAAAACAGTGAACTTGAATGTTTTATTGTTAGAAGAATAAAATGTATATGCACAAGACCAATATCTTTATGTGGCTGGCTAATCTGTTAAGAATAATTTCATATATGGTGATGAAGAAAGCAAGAACATATTTGCTGATTTAAAATACTGAATTTCTAATTTAAGAATTTTGATTAAATATTGAAGTCAAATTAGATTCTTAAAAAATAAAATATATATTTGAGGAGTTGTTTTTATGATCCTGTGGTATATCTGTATTCATTTATGTCAGGAAATAGCACAACTCTATTGAATTTCAGTGCTAAGTAAAAGAATCATGAAATATTCTAGCAAATGGTATTTACAGTCATTTCTAGAGTAGCAAACCTAAAATAAAGAGAAAAGTCACTGTACTGAG
Source organism: Montemys delectorum (assembly GCA_019843815.1). Classification (NCBI taxonomy): domain Eukaryota; kingdom Metazoa; phylum Chordata; class Mammalia; order Rodentia; family Muridae; genus Montemys; species Montemys delectorum. Next base: position 47,511 of record JADRCD010212630.1, read on the forward strand.
ATGAATTTAAGGAGAGATACTTTAAATTTAATTTATTTTAGAGTCTGAGGGTTGACTCAAAAAGCAGAAGCACTTACAACTAAACCAGAGCATACAATCCCTAGGATCCACCTTCCACCTGGATGGCAGAAGGACAGGGGTGAGACTGGCAAGTAGTCCTCTGGTACCTTCATAAATGTACTGTGGTGCACTAGCAAACACACACACGCACAGACACACACAGAATATGCACAAAAAATTTCATTTTAGCTAAAGACTTTTCGTTGCTTTTCATCAGACAAATATGTCACAGAAGATTAAAACCATAAAATAAACAAAGAAATATTTTTTTAAGACATGATGAATTTATTTCCCAAAGGAGGAGGTCCCTTTGAGCATGGTAATTATTCCTTAGAAATGAAGTCTACCTGGGATTTCAAAACTTAATTTAACCCTAATGCATGCTTTACCGTGCAGAAATCCTCAACCTAACAAACCAAAAAAAAAACAAACAAAAAAAAAATACAAAATGAGAAAAGACTTTACCTAGATTGGAGTTGAAAACAGTAAATTTTAATTTTAAAATATCTAATAAATATAAAATTAGAAATCTTTGAAATAAAAATAAATAGTCCAATGTAAATCTATTCCCACGCAAGATGCTTCTACTGCCCCCCCAATTCCAAACACCACAAATTTTCTGTGTCATTATGCTTACATACTGGCCCAATACTCTGACATTAAAACACCTACAAATATCACAATTTTTAATGAGTAAATTTCCTCTGTTTGAAAGGTTCTTGAAAAATGTCCCCAAATGATAATGTCAATTCTACATAGATCTAAGAATGCCACCTAGTTACCATGTTTGAATATAGGATAAAATAATTTCATAAATAAAACCATCATAGAAGGCATTGTAATTTTTAAGCATCAGAGGGAGGAAAAGATTGAAATATTTTGCCTCCTAGCCACCCTCCAGAGAGCCTAGCACAGAGCTAAAACTCCAAGTGAACCAGGTTCCCTCCTACCCTGACTTGGCTAGCCCTCCTACTCCTCCCAGAATGCTCCACAGCAGGATGCAGGGAAACACAGGCCCTGAGGGCAGTACCATAGGAGAAATGCATTTGTGGCTTCCCTTGGGTGAGTGAACCTTTTATCATTCATTGTACCTGTGCTATTTCGAAGAATCACACACCCAGCACTATGAGAAATGCACCATGTGCAGGAGGCCTTAACTGTAGGCTCTTCAATTCAAATCTTCATTTTTCTGCATCACAGGTTCAAACACTAGGATACGTTAATGGATATTTCTGAGAATAAGATCCCTAAACTATTTTTTCTTTATTCTGTTCATCCTTCATATGGACTTGTCAATTATGATTTAAAATCAAAGTCCTTTTAAAAAAAAATTCCTCAAGTTGGGAAGTGGGAAGTTTCTTGGTAAAACTGTACCTGTTTGCATTTCCAACCACATGTATTTGACTAGAGTTGTCCTGCAGTGTAACCCAAGCTCCTCTTCTCACCACATCATCCACCCACAGTAGGAACCCATGCCTAGAGATGGGACAAAAGTCCTCCTGACAACATCCATGCCCCCCCCCCCAATCTACAGGAATGGAATAGGCCTGTCAGCACATGAAATCAAAACAGGCCGAGACCTGGAATAAGTTGAGTAAATAAGGCACACAGTTCTGTGTTCACCATGGCCCTAAGGGACACCAGGGCAATCCCATGGTGTCCCTGGTGATAAACATGTCATATTTCGTAATGATCCCTTATTCCAGATTATTACATGGAGTATGCTGATGCAAAGCCTAGCAAACCTGTAACAGCATTTTAATATTCTATCACTAGACAGAACTGTAAAGTGACTTACTGCTTAAAATAGATATAGCTTGGGACCAGCAAGATTGCTCAGTGGCTAAAAGGTCTTATGTTCAATCTCTGGGATCCACATAGTGGAAGAAAAGAGCAGACTCCTGCAAATTGGACTCTGACTTCCACATGCAAGTCATGGCATATGTGTGCATGACTACTTACACATACCCATGGTAAAGACACGCAAAAAAAATTAATTTAAACGTGTAAAAAGAGATATATGCTCTTGCTATGTAAAGTTTTCATTATGAGGAGGTCAAGAAAGAACACCAGATGCTTTGGAACTGGAGTTACAGATGGTTGTAAGCTACTATATGGTGGATGGGTATCAAATCTAGGTCCTCTGCCAGAACAGCAAGTACTCTTAACTGAGCCAACTCTATAGCCAATCGAATGTACATATTTTAAGTATGTAGAGTACAGTCATTCCTTAAATATTGAAAGAAGAAAGGTCTCATCTCACAATCTATCCAAACAAAATATGTCTGAGTGTAAAACTAGAAGATGATTTCCATGAGAAGATAAAATTGACAGAAAGTACAATATTGTTTCTTCCAAGTGGGTTGATACATCATAATCTTCCATTATATTCACTTCACCTGGAAATGATTTATACATTCACTGCAGAGATTTCAACTGTCCATTCTAGGGATAGTAAAATACAAACAGAATTTTAAAACTACAAAGTTATTATGACTTGATGCCATACGAAATTAGAGTTTAGCTTACTGATGTATGAAGGGTGTGTGTGTGTGTGTGTGTGTGTGTGTATGTGTTTCAAGCAGAATCCTCCCTAGCATGTGACTTTTACTAGAGACTTTTACTAGACTTTTACAATACCCTCATAAGTATTGGCTATATTACCTCCCCACATGGTCAAGGGGGACCCAATTATTACTCTTTCACGAAATGATAAACAAAAAAATAATTAGTTACCCAACATCTCCTGAAGTCCCCTGCCACCAGATACTAATTACCCAGAGGGTTTTCCTGCCCAAGAGACAGAAAAAAATTGTGTCCCAGAGGCAGAGACAGAGACCTGGAACTGATTATTTACAGGTTACGAAGACGCATTTTCATAATAGAGCTGCTGTCTTTCTCTTTTCTGGTAAATAACTTTTCCATCGAAAAATAATGAATTCAAATAATGAGTATTCATGAGAAAACACAGAGTGAGGTGCCTGCTATGGACACCATTAATTAGCTACAAAGGCTCAGGCCAGTTTTTGTTCATAAGCAGCAAAGGCAGAAATATGTAAAGAATTTCACCGTTATTGTTTATGTATGTGTTGAAACAGTTGGGATAGAAAGGTGAGGGTCCAACAAGAATCTTCTAAGATTGATTTCATGAAAGTCACTAAAAATCGGTATCTAAAAACATGAAATATTTTAAAATATGATGACTATAAGATTACACATGGAGCACAAAGCAAAACTGTATACTTCCCTTGAAAAAATGTAAACATTCCAAAAGACTTAAAAAAAAAAAAAAAAGAATTGTATGAAGTATCAAGTAAATGAAAGGATTGCAGGGTGTTGAATTTTTACTATGATTTCTTAGTCCGTACAAATTTCTTGAAGAAAATCACTTAACAGATTCTTGAAAAGTCCATGACCTGGAGAGTTCAAGTTCACTCCATCAGGCTTGGCTCACCATCATCAGGCCAACCAACTAGTCTGTTTCCATAACTATATACTCGTCCAATTATTTCAATAACCGGCAAACCACTGCTCCACATCCCAGGGTTACCTCCTCAGAATCAGCCCTATCCTCATCGCCTAAGGTCAGGCTCCCCCAGCCACTCAGTGTTCCAGTGAGTCCATGGATTCACATACACTTCTTCAAGCTTTTGAAGGTACTTAGGGGAGGGCTATGAACAGGAACTCGGAATTCAGATTACTTAGGGAAACTGCATTACTTCAAAGGGTGTAACTGTTCTGGACTACAGATGGTTTTCTTTTTGTAAACTGAACATTAAACAAATCAATATTTGCAAAATGCTTGGGCCATAATTTGCATAAGTAATACTTCATGTGGATTCCTCATAACTAGCCAATCCCTTGCTTACATCCCTTATCATGTGACTGTAAAACCATCGCTATTCAAATGTCATGTCTAAAAATAAGTTGCCTTTCCATATAAATATCTCACATACTTAAATTACCAAATGTTCAACAAAATAGCCTTTTGACTCATTTGTGTCGTTGTTGTTGTCGTTTAATTTGTGTTTGATATGGTTTTTGTTTTTTCCTTTTGAAATAAAAAGCAATTGACACCTCCATCAGTTTGCCTGTCTCTCATACTCATTCAAGACTCTCCACAAATACAAGTCCTAAACTGCTTTAATATGCATACACTTAACTGATTCCCTAAGGATCATTGAATTTGACCCCTCAAGTTTGTAACTGCAAAAACAAAATAAGAGTCAAGGAGAGTAAGAGGTAGTAACAACAACAACACTGCCAAACTAATATAACAGTAATCAATAACACCTTGGATAGAGTTGAGATACTTCATATGTGTTATCTCAATAGAAGATCCTGAGTATGAGGGGTAGGAACCATTTTTTCTACTTTTCCTACATCTGAGATGAAGTGAGGTTAGCAAGTTTGCATAGGCAGTAAGAGGAAGCCAGGGATCCCAGAACAATCACCTTTTCAGAAGATGAGCTCTGAACTCCTGCTCTATCACCTCTTTACATAAAATGAGACTTAGATGTAGGTCAACTGGGAATTATGAGTGGCCTGAAGATCACTCTTAGCTTCCAGCTTTCCTGAATAATGTCCTTTCCTTCATCTGAGTTCACTGCTCCTTCCCACATCGGCAGACACAGAACTTCCCAAGTCATTTGTGGGATGATTATCTCCCACCTCTCCCACGTCTCCCACATCTCCCACCTCATGGTGCTATTCTCTAAATGCAACAGCATACACCCAGCATGCAGTTCTCTCCTTCAACAGTTAACTTGGCTCTTGTTTTCCTAAGTGCTGGCATCAAGTGTAGAAAAGCAACACATAGGATGTTATATATCATAATCAATAACAGGTTTGTTATTCAGCTTGAAAATGATACCAGTGTTTTGTTTTCATTTGAGATCTGATGAGTAAGTGGGTCCTTCAGAATAATTACACTGGGTTTGGTGTCTACTGCAGATCCAGTACATTCTGTCTCTGCTAGCTGCCTCCTCACACACTGGCCTGTAATTCTGTTAAAGTGCATCTCTCCTCGACTTATTCCTTAAAAGCTTTTTAGAAAACCTGTTGTTAACGATTTTGAGCAATATGGAGCAGAATCCATGCTCTAAATGCAGCGAGGTGTAGTGGTTATTAGTTCTGAATTATGTAATGGCTATTCTCCCATTTGGCCTGCCTGAGGCGGTGTCCTTGAGAAAACCCTTATGATACCTGTTTCCACAACCTGTGAAGGGGAAATGGGATTCTATTTTTCCAGAGATGGTGAAAGGATGCCGTGAAGACAGACTTAATACAAGTGCTCAGTGCAGCACTTGGTATAAAGAATGAGCTTGACTTTAAGTACACAGGCTTTCTGGTATTTGTTTTTCTTGTGCTTTAGTGAATTCCCACCAGTTCCATTTGCTCTAGATGCCAGAAGTTTGTCATTTGCTTAAAAGTTCTCATTACACTTGGCACATTTACATCTCTTAAAAACCTGAGCATTATATAAATTTTTGTACCATCAAACTGGCTTTAAAGCAAAAAAATGTGTCTTGACAAACAGCGCTAAAAAATGATCCCTAAACTGTGGCTAATCAATATTATTATCCATCTTCATTGGCAAATAGGAAAATCATGCTATGTGTATTGTGACCTCAAAGGAGGGCTCCAAGGCAGAATGTGCATACACACACACACACACACACACACACACACACACACATCATACCCTGGGTGGGAAGGGGAGAGCTAGAGAGGAGAGATGAAAAAAATTGACTGACGAGTGTGGAACCTTCCAAGAAAGCCAGATTTTATATAAAGACAGAAATTTCTCAACTACAGTGCTAAGCCACTTTATATTTTATAAAATATAAAAACATGATATAAATGAACAAAAAATGTTCTAGAAGAAGGGATTCAATTACATGTGTTAAACATGGGTAACATGTTTATTAACTATAGCATGTTTTTAAGAAATTTGCAGAGATGAAGTGCATCTTATGACTATGGTGGAAGGAGATAAATATGGTCAAATTTCCCAGTTTTATTCTCATAAAAGTCAGTCTAGCCGGGCAGTGGTGGCACATGCCTTTAATCTCAACAGTTGGGAGGCAGAGGCAGGAGGATTTCTGAGTTTGAGGCCAGCCTGGTCTACAGAGTGAGTTCCAGGACAGCCAGGGCTACATAGAGAAACCCTGTCTTGAAAAAACAAAAAACAAACAAACAAACAAAAAAGTCAGTCTAAATTATACATATTTGCAGAATGTTTTAAGAAAACCTGTTATATACAAATTAGCCAACTGTATTGACAAAAGTGCTAGTTTATGCTATCATGAATATTTAATACTAGGGCCAGAAAAACTGGTCAGGGAATTTACTCGAACCATACATGTTTATTAAACTAATATGATGTATTTGTCTATCAATTAAAAGCAGTTTAAAAGGCCTGCTTATTTCTGATTTCTGATTCAGCCACATACTATATTGTTGTACAGTAAATAGGGATTTGGCTCAGTGACAGAACACTTGCTTGGCATATGTGAGATGCTGGGTTTGATTCCCATATCACACACACTAAAAACCATAACATCACGTACTGAACACAATAAATGCTGCCTGCCAATGATGGCAGGCATCCTATACTGATTTAAGTTAACATAGGTTTGAAGGCATAGAGTAGTATGCGGCATCGTTAAAACCAGGACAGCTTAATATCCCATAACGTAAATACTTAATCTTTGATTTCTCTTCAAACTATCTTGCTGCCCTAAGCTGCTGCTGCTGCAGATGGGCAGGAGGATCAGAGACCACTTTACAAGATTTCCAATGTCTGTAACATTCCCCATTAGGACAATGATCTCACATGCCTTATATCTGTGCAATGTTTTCATGTGACAAGTAACAATGTTCACTATTCCATAGCTTAAGAAAATGGATTTCTATTACACGTAACATTACTCAACTCCTGTTGATCCAGGACGCACGCTGCCTGCAAACTGAAGGCAGTTACAGGCAGCTGCATGTATCTTTCCAAAGCTAGTTAAAAAATGAAGAAAATCCAAAAGCAAAGGAGAGACTACTTTGGATTTTGACCCTGAGAAAGCCATAGTAGCCACAGGCCCCTCCTGTCTTTCCTGCATTCTCCACCTGTGCTCAGTGGGCCAGGCCAAGCTCTACATGGTAACTTAGAGGAAGCAAAGATCGTCAGTCACATTTGAGTTCCATTAATTACAGGGGACTTCTCACCAGTCAAAGCTTTGTTCCTCCTAATTTTAGGATCTTATATTAAGAAGACTGAATATGAGAATGTTTGTCTTGAGGCTTCAAGACAACAGAATTGGAGTTTTAATCTCCTTGTATCTACACAATTCATCTGAATTGCAAAATTTTCCTTATCTGCAAGATAGGGAGTAGAATAGCATAAAGATCTTGTGAGGACTGAACAAGAGTGCATATCATGTAGCATCTTAGAACACCTGGCATACACTAAGTACTCGTGAAATGGTTGCTACTAGCTAGCAATTATGATTGCTGATAAAGTGAGACCAAATGCAGACAAAATAAAAAAAAAAAAAAAGTGGTGTCTACCTGTGCTTTAATTCAAAAGGAAACATATGGCTGGGCAGTGGTGGCACAGGCCTTTAATCTCAGCACTTTGGGAGGCAGAGGCAGGTGGATTTCTGAGTTCAAGTCAAGGCTGGCCTGGAACAGTTCCAGAATGGAAGAGTGAGTTCCAGGACAGCCAGGGCTATACAGGGAAACACTGTCTCGAAAAACAAAAACAAACAAACAAATAAACAAAAGGAAACATATCAAGAATCATCATGGGTCAGCATTCAATGGTGTCCTGCACTCAGGAAGAGACTTGGACTCTTAGGATTGAGAGGAGATCTTGTCCTTGTTCTGCTTATTTAGGTAAAGAGAGCTTAAAGTCAAACTGAAAAATTGTACTCCTCCATAGTAAGGTGATATGAGGGAATGTGTGCTGCCTCTTGTTTTTGGACTGCTGCATTCTGGGATGTCACTTTCAAAAGGTTCACTGGCAGGACTCCCTAGTAAAATCACCTGAGAGATCTCTTTGAAAAGCAAAGCAAAACAAAAGTAGAGAACAAGTAAATCCACACCAGTCTCATCAGAGGAGCTCTGATTGACAAAGGAACCCAAAGACTGACACCAGCACCCTGAGTGCTCACATGCTCATCCTCAATCATACTGGTTTTCCTGGCATTGATTTGAGTGAGGGGAGGCTGACAGATGGAAAGCCATTTAACCAAATGTGATACAGAAACAATAATGCCCTCAGCTAGCAATGGAAACAACCTCAAAGAACTGCAGGGTTGCACTAATCAGTACTCAAACCAGAAAGAGGATTTATGTCTGAACAGTTTCCAAAAACCAAAAATGCTTAAGTAACTGAGAAAAAAAAAAATCAAACTATAAAAGAATATTGACTTGAGAAAGGTGAATGTTCAGAAATGATGGCTGCGGAGGTACCCTAAGTAGTTGAAGGGTTTGTAGTGCTATCATGAGTGACTGAGAGAAATCCCTCAAACTCCATAGAAAAGCTGGCTATACTAGCATGTCTGTAATCCCAGTGGCCCAGTGAGAAAACAGGAGAAGACAGAAGAACACAAGGTCACTAGCCACCTAGTGTAGCATACACACGAAGTAGCAAACTGGAGACGCTGCCTCAGTCAACGTGGCAGGAAAGACTGACACCTGAGGTGTCCGCTGACTACATGATCACAGCTTGGGTCATGTGTTCCTGCACTCAGAAATGCAAACACACATGAGCTTAAGGACATGTGCGTGTGTGTGCGCGCACGCACACACACACACACACACACACACACACACATACATGCAGAGGCAGAGACAGAGAGAAGTGCACATATATAACCACAAGTGGTGTGAATAACAGACCGTTTGATTTTTATCCATTATACTTCTTTCTCTAAAATCCCTCATTGTTAATTCTTGAAAAGGAATCAAAAATGTTTTCTCCGTATTTTCTTCTCCACCCTTTACCTTCCAGCCATCTTTCTCTAAAATCCCTCATTGTTAATTCTTGAAAAGGAATCAAAAAATGTTTTCTCCATATTTTCTTCTCCACCCTTTACCTTCCAGCCATCTATTAAGCAAAATAATGTTTTCTTAATTAGCTATGGTTTAAGCAATCTTTCTTTTCCCTGGCAGAGAAAGGCAAACTATAGGAAAGGAAATGAATGTTCAGTTATGCATGCTTGGGAGTAAAGTTTGGTCACCATTCCAATACCAATGTTACTTCTAACTGAAATAAACTCACTTCAGTTATTTTTGTATTTTGTAAATTCCTAATTATATGAAGCTTATGCAATTTTCCCAAAGGCAATCCTTGTACATAGAATCCATTCTAAAATACCGAGTGCCATGTACACTAATAGATTGTAACAACAACAACAACAACAACAACAACAAAAATGCCGAGAAAAAAAAATTAAAAATAAAATGTGATCCATTTAAAGCTGCATCACTAAGGCTCCACAAGAGCAGTAAAAGGGTTGAGAAATGCAAACTCCACCCAAGAGAGGACAACTCAGAACATCTGAGTCAAACAACGCCCTCAGCTGACCAACAGAAAATGTATTGAAATCTCAAACTCCAGGGCAAGAAAGAGTACCTAGTCTAAGCACGCCACAGCCTTATAAGCTGAATTCCTAGCTGAAAAGGAGGAAGAGGAGGCTGCAAGGGGGAGACATTTCACTCCATTCCCCGCAGAGTGCCACACATGACTTCACGTTTGGAAACACGACTGAGCCATCTGTCAGGCTATGAAAGGGAAGTTAAACGCCTCCCTGCTGATATTAAGTAACAGAGTTTAGATGTGCACCCAGGTACATCAACTCAATTCCATATGTCATGCCATGCTAACCCAGCTACCTACTTCAATAAATCGGCACGCTAAATAGCTTTCAAAAGCATGCTCAATTTTGAGACTATCAAATATAGTTCTACTTACATGGAGAATGAGAGCAACAGCACGGCTTACTGTTTAAGATAGCAGGAAAAGACTCAGTCCACAGACTGTCCCTTAATGGGAAAACTTAACTCTGAGTCACACATTGTCTCTCATCCCTGGTGTGGAGGCAGAAGGAAGGGGTCCTTCCATTTTCAAAGTAATAGATACACAGAGGTGTCGTGTATTCAGCTGTGACAGAATGCCATGTTCTCTATTTAAATTACCCATGAGTAACCCTGGCAACATGATTGAGATCAGCAGAGAGTATCACCACAGTGACCTGTATACAATGGATATTGCATAAAAGCAACTGGATGAAGTTTTAAAAAAAATCACAATTGTAACACAACATATAAGTTAAACCTCACCTCATCTACATTCTGCATAAGAGAACACTCAGCCATGGTTCTGGGTGAGACTCAAGGACCTGATAATGAGCCAATGACTTGTCAACACGAGAGGAAGTGCCATGGGTTATTATACACCCCTCCCCTTCCACAGCTTAGGGGTCACAATTAGAATGGAATAGAACAGATTCAGAATAAATTTAATAGAAGGAAAAGAGAGCAAAAAGAAACAGATGACAAAGAAAGAATGCAGAAAATTCCAGAAAACAAAGAAAAGTCAAGGGGAAAGAGAGTGTGACAGAATTGTAAATATATATTCATGTTTGCTTTATCCTAAGGAATAGAGAAATGAAGAATAACTCCAAAGAATAAAGTCTTACCCTCACAGATCCCACAAAAGAAAATAATAGTTCGAACAGTAACTTCATTTTTATTATCAAAGATAATTTAGTTTATATTAACTAAGGAAAAACCTGCACTGTGTTATTAAATTACTCTTTGTTTTTTCCATTTGGAAAAATAAAGTTTGGAATTAAACTATGGAAAAGCTGAAGCATGCACTACCCTGTCACTGTTGAATTTTCCCCCCTTGATTAAAAAAAAGAAGAAGAAGAAGAAGTTACACCCAAGTTTTGTCATAGTGCGTGATAGTATAAGGGCAACTGTTCACAAACATCAGGATGACTGAGTTGTAACTGCTGAGTTTAAATGCATTTCTGGAAACAATTGATTTAGAGAAATCAATGGAAAAAAAACCTCATGTGTAACAGTGGAAAGTGCAGCTCACCCATCAGACCAGTAAAACACGTGCAAAAATAACAGGGGAGGCCAGTGATGAAGGCAGACACAAAAACACCTTCAGGAGGGTAGGATGAAGAGTCCCGGTAGGTAGGGCAGTGGTGGCACATGCCTTTAATGCCAGCACTTGGGAGGCAGAGGTAGGCAGATTTCTGAGTTTGAGGCCAGCCTGATCTACAGAGTGAGTTCCAGGACAGCCAGAGCTACACAGAGAAACCCTGTCTCAAAAACTCAGAAGAAAAAAAAAAAAAAAAAAGACTAAGAGGAAATGGGTGGGTGAGAGGCTCATTAAAAATGTCCTGGAATTGATCCTCATGACCTATACTTTGTTTATGCCAGAGCTTCCTGATGATGGTAGCCTTTAGCCTGGTCTACACAGGTTCCAGGCCAACTTAGATTACATGGTAAGACCCTGGCTCAAAAAATAGAAAAGATAAAAGAGGTTGCAGGAGGAGGAGGAAGAGGAAGAAGAAGAAGGAGAAATTTAAAATAGAAAAAGAAAAAGAAGAAAGAAAGGAAGAGAGAAAGAAAGAAAGAAAGAAAGAAAGACAGACAGACAGACAGACAGACAGACAGACAAAAGAAAGAAGAAAGAAGGAAGGGAAAAAGGAAAGAAGGAAGGAAGGAAGATAGGTAGGCTGACCACCCGATTGATCAATCTATCAGTAAGAGGAAAAGAAGTAACATTTTGAAGCTGAGTTAAAAAACATATCTCACACATCATACATATAAGCAACTAAAACCAATGAAAGAATGTTTTACTACTAATTGGTTTCCATCACCTTTGCTCAAGATTTGTATGTTCTTTCCTGCCACTAATAAACTAATGGTCCTTTTGCTTAGATCTGAATAAGAGTTGAATTTTTCCATTCAATTCAAAACAAACAAACAAAACAACAACAACAACAACAAAAACGTGTAACTGCTTTACTTGAAATTAATATGAAAAGGCCTACTTTGCTCTAAGACTCTGCTCTGAGAAGCAGAGGCATGGGGGGGAAAGGGTTGATAGTCAAGAATGTGTTGAGGAGATAATTCAGTTGACAAGCACTTAAGAACCTGAGTTAGACTCCAGAATACACGAAAAAGGAAAAAGAAAGATGTCAGTCCTGGCAGCAAAGTGTAAAAGCTCCAGCATTCATGAAAACAAAGTAGACCTCTGAGGCTTGCGGTCAACCATCTTAGACTATGCAATGAGCTCCAGGCCATCAAGAGAGACCATGTCTCAAAAATTAAGCTGGACAGTGCCTGAGAACAATGCTCAAAATTGTCCTCTTGGATTGTATACACACACACACACACACACACACACACACACATACACACACACATACACACACACACACACACACACACACACACACACACACATGTACACAGGGGATGGGAGCATATTCCATGGCATTAAACTAATTTTTTCTTAAATGTATACTGCAAGAACATTTATTTAGTGATCTGAAAATCTAGTAATAATGTGGAGTGACAGGACAGAAAAACAAGAAAAAATTCCATAATAGGAAATGTCAGATTATATACTTAATGACAAAGGCTATGTTAAGAGTAATCAAGACTAGGCTCCTAAAAGAAATTCTCAAAGTCCCAGACACAGACACACACACAGGCATGCATGCACACACAGAGACACACACATATACAAACATAATTTCAAAAGGGAAATTAAATACTATACTGAACCAGCCATGCTGAACAATAAAATGTATTACTCAATGTTTGATTTTTCTTTTAATTAAAGCACTCTTAAAAGTAAAACACACCTAGAATAAAATGAACATTCAATATATTCTATACAGCCCTCATCCCCAGATAGGCTGGTAATAGTCAATACATACTATTCAGCTCTCATCCACAGATATGCTGGTAACAAATTACATAACATGTAACACTACGAAGGAATTTCTCCAGTTGTATTGTTTGAACTGCTAAGGAATTATTGGAATTCAACCTCAATATCTAAGGATTTCCTAATTTTCTTCATTAGCAAGATGCGCCCTGACCTCCCCTTAAGACTGAAGCTGAATTTATAAGCAAGAAAGGCCCGCAAAAGTTTTTGAGCATACAGTGACCATTTTCCATGAAGAAAAGCTCTTGATTCTAGCGCCGAATTAATGTCTTCTGTGTTCTGGCACAGCGTGTGATTACAATCAGAAAATGGAGAGACGCTGGCTGTAAGAACCAACCTGACAACTGCACTTGTGAAGAAAACAGAGTTTCCTGCCAGCTAAGCAGCTGAGGTCCAAATACATAGATTTATACCCAAAGGAAGCCAGAATATTGGCACCACACTTTCATTTTCAAATCTGAGACCATTTCAGAGGACCATTTCTTAAGATGATATTATGGACACATGAAGATGTGTAGCTCACAATTAACAACACGTTTTGGGCCTGAGCATTTGGTTGCCCGCCTCCAGCTTACTTCTTTTAGGAAAAGAATAGCCAAGTGAAAAGAGTAAAATTAACCCATTCGGGAACATTGCCACTTCTATTTTAATCGCCTTCATTAAAAACTGAGTCTTAATCTATTTACTAAATAGATTTTTTTTTTTTTTGAGACAGGGTTTCTCTGTGTAGTCCTGACTGTCCTGGAACTCACTTTGTAGACCAGGATGGCCTCGAACTCAGAAATCCGCCTGCCTCTGCCTCCCAAGTGCTGGGATTAAAGGCGTGCGCCACTGATCGCCCAGCTTAAATAGATTCTTAACAGCGAATTTTCTTTAAAAGAATCTTGGTCTTCCCCCAGGGAGGGAGCAAGGCCTTTCATTAAAAACCATTTGGATTTTCTGATGCTCAAAAGAAAACATACTTATCTAGGGGATTAAGCAAAACTGTTTCTTCGAGATGAATTATTCTTTTTACTTTTACCTGACATAGCTCTTTGAATGAGAAATGTCCCCCATTTATTTCACTTATTGCATTTATTTTATAACATGGTTCCCATTGGTGGAGCTATCTGGAAAGTTAAGAGAACCCTTGGGAGTAAAGCCTTGGAGGAGGAGCTATATTGCGTGGGTGGGCTTTGAGGTGTCACCAGACCCACCTGTGTTCACCCCTTGCCCCCATGCCTTCTTCCTGTATGGGAATGAAGTATGAGTTCTCTGCCTCCTGCCTCTACCATTATCCTTGTCCTGAATGCTCTCATGTTTTCTAATCCAGGATGGACTGCATCTCTCTGGAAATTTAAGAGAAAATAAAGCTTTTGTCCCCTACATGGCCTCTGGCCATGATATTTTATTGAAGCAGCAGGAAAAGAAAAGTAAGTAATCCAATGAGAATGGCAAGACACACGGTTGCTATCTTTCTCCATCAGCTCCCTAGCTCATAGGAGGAAGGTATGATGTCTAATGGCTGTCTCATATACTGATTATGCATTAGCCCCATGCTCACATACAAAGTCATTCACTAAGGTACGGCTATATGCTTCTCTCCTCAATAATTATAACTAGTGCTTTGTTTGTTTATTTGTTTGTTTGCCTTTTGTTTGTTTTGTTTTAATCTTTAAGGCCACATTATAAAATTTTGGGTAAAACCCAATCAGTACGTTTGTCTTCAAATCCTAAGCCAAATCACTCATATAATGGTTTGATAAGAGAGCCCCCTCTGCCTTCTTCTATGGAATGGTTTGCTTTTGTAAAAGATTTCCAATAAATTTTCAACTTGTCTATTGCCAAACAAATAGTGGGAGTCAATACCAAGACTGCACATTGTATAATGTCAAGAGTTCTGAGGGAAAGATTCTCCAAACCTCACCAAAAAAGAGTCTGAGGCTAGAGTATATCTTTAAAGGGGGTCCTAAAATTACAATAAGATTACATGAATTAAAAGTAATTTTAACAGGCCTATAGTTGTTGAGATTAAAAGCATGGAATTAGTCTTTTCTACTCATCTTATTGGCAAAGCAATAATTTCATCAATATTAAAGACTTGTAATTCCATCCTGTCTGACACAGTATAGGTCACAGAATTCAAAGTGGGAGTTTTGCCTGTTGATGTCTACAAAAGGAAAGTCATAGTTCTGAGAACTAAAAGGCATTCTAACTAGTTCCCATACACACAATTTAAAACAAAGAAAGAGAAAAAAAGCAAATATAATCCTAAATTCAAGCTGTAGTAGGTCTTACGTTGTCACTTTTGCTAGAACATTCGAAGAGCCTACTGTATTTAAAGAACATTAAAATCAACAAGTCCACCATCAGCATGGGCACAGCACATTCAGAGTTCTCCAATGTGTATCTCTAGGAATGAGTGCAGAGTGACAAGGGGCAGTGTAAGTGGCAGTCCATCTGCAACTCCAACACACACATATTTGGTCAAAATAGGACGGACCACAGTCAGTTTACTTCTAAGGACAGAGCTCAGCCTGGGGATACACTGCCATGTACCCCACTCACCATGACAAGTAGAAATTCATAGAGTCTCTTCTATACTGGGCTCTGAACACTGACACCCAAAGTATCTTACTTTGTCTGTTTTGTCTTCAGGAATTTGGCCTGTTTCATTTTTATCATCCCTTTGGACAAAAATACAGTGCCTCATACTCGATGGAGGATTTATAATGGATTAAAAATAAATTCTGAAAATACTTTAAATTGCCATAAGCCATTTACTAAGTATTTTTAAACCCCACTGAGAAATTATTGACATGTTCATTGCTATCATTTAGGCATCATGGGAACAGGCATACTACTGCAAACTGTTCCTATGAAATCATATATATATTGAAAAAAAGACAACTCACTTAAAAGGGGGTTTCTTCATTCCATTTTCTCATTTCCTCATTTTCCTCATCCTCTCTGTTTTCTTCAACAATACACAACATGAAGAATGGCTTGTTGGGAAACACACTTCATTATCTGTTGTTAAGGAGATCTTTCCTCAATCGTCTAAGTGCCAAGGCAAATGCAGAAAGAGTACAGCCAGCACCAGTATCTCTGGGTCCATCTCATCACCAAATTCATAACATGTCACATGGAGAACCAACTCCATGGCTTAGCCAGGAGCTTTGGCCTACTTGGTTTCTCTTCTGTTTTGCTTTTTCTTACTATAGGAAAAGAGACCATCTAATTCCCAAAACTATTCCTGAGAAGCACATCAACACAGAAAGAATTTTAACTTCCAGACCAAAATCGACAAGGCGCCTTCTGAAACTTTGATCTCTCTACTTCTTCTCAGGCACACCATAAACCTCCAGCCAGTGACAATGCTGTGCCAGAGGTGACCAGTTTAGCCTTTGTTTTTCCACTCCTCAAAAATAATTATCACGGGCGGGAGAGATGGCTCAGCGGTTAAGAGCGCCAACTGCTCTTCCGAAGGTCCTGAGTTCAAAACTCAGCAACCACATGGTGGCTCACAACCATCCGTAATGAGATTTGATGCCCTCTTCTGGGGTGTCTGAAGACAGCTACAGTGTACTTACATATAATAAATAAATAAATCTTAAAAAAAAAAGACTTTAAAAAAAATTATCACGTCATAGGTTAGCAGCTGCTACTGCTTCTCCTCCTCTTCCTTCTCCTCCTCTCTTCCTCCTCCTTCCTCCTTTTCCTTCTCCTCCTTCTCTTCCTCTTCCTCCTTCCTCCTCCTCATCTTCCTCCTCCTCCTTCTCCTCTTCTTTTTCATCTCTGTGTAAGAGTAACTACAAAGGAGGAAGAGCACCCTTTCTGTCTTCCAACTGCACAGATGGAAACATGATCTTTACCAGTGTCATTTCAAACCTATTACAGTGTTCACTGGAACTCCAGAACTTCCCCATGCAAAGGATGAACCAAGTAGTCCCTAGACTAATGGAAAGACTGGCTTAAACTTGACCTTGGCACTCCCTTTATAATTAGCTGATTCATTCTCTTGGGGAAATAAGTGATTAGCTTACTGGTTTAGAATTTCCTCAGGAAAGAAATGTAACTCACATAAAAGGGCTTTCCTCATTTTGTTGACCTAGCACTACCTAAGATTTAGATGAAATTATAATTTGTTAAATTATATGAAACTTATTAGCTCTTTGGATCTGAACCATAGCCTGGTGACTTAATTTAGGACAGAGAGCCTCAAGGTCCAAATAGGGTAAATGTCCACTTAACAAAGAAAACAAGATTCCAAGTGTAGTCCCTTCCACGGTGGCACATCCATAAGAAAACTAGAGTAATTTTTTATTGTAATTATTTTTTAAGTCTAGATGCTTGATTAGCAAAGCAGAGTTAGAAATACATAAGAAAGTAACTGTAAGAGAAACACACACACAAAGAAGCAACTGTAACAGAAACAGGCACACAGGAAAGCAAATGTACAGAAACACACACAGGAAAGCAAATGTACAGAAACACACACAGGAAAGCAGTAACAGAAACACACTAGGAAAGCAACTGTAACAACAGAAGCACACAGGAAAGCAAGTGTAACAACAGAAGCACACAGGAAAGCAAATGTAAGAGAAACATATACACAGGAAAGCAACTGTAACAGAAACACACACACAGGAAAGCAATGGTAACAGAAAACTCTATTTAAAATGAAACTACTATTTTTCTCTTGCATATCCATCTACAAAAACAAAGAAAATACCTAATGCTTCACATGTAAATGTGTGTGTGTGTGTGTGTGTGTGTGTGTGTGTGTGTATGTGTTGTGTGCAAGTGTGGGTATGTGCAGAAGCCAGAGAACATCAGGTGTCCTAGTCTATCACTCTCTGCTTTATTCCCTTGAGACAAAGTCATTGGAAGACCCTGGAGTTAGGCTCCTAGCCAGCAAGTGACAGGAATCCTTTTGCCTCCTCCATCCACAACACTGAGCTAAGAGGAGTGTGTGTGTGGCCACTCAACTTTTTCTCCAGGTGGTGAGTTCCAATCGCAGGTGCTTATGCTTGCACAGCAAGTATTCCTACCCACAAAACCATCTCTGAAGCCCTAAACTGTGGCCCGCGGTATCTTCCTGCCGGCAGGAATATACGGACACACACACAGGATCCTTCTGTAGCACCTTTATTACCATGTGGCGAGGAGAGAGCGAACCTCGGACAAAGCACCATTTATATACACCCTGGAGCGGCGTGTTTATCTCTGATTGGCTGTTTGTTCATTATCTCATGAGACGCCTCGGGATAGGCTGTGACTTGGCGCGTTTTTGGCCCTAGCACATGCGCAGATGGGCTGAGACTTAGCGCGCTCTGGCCCTAGGCACATGCGCAGACTATGTGCTAAGGGAAGAAGAAACCGGATGCCGGCGCCATCTTGTAATGGAGGCTGCCGGCTCGGGTGTGGCTCTCTACACTAAACCACTAATGCTTTTATGTAAGACTTTAAGATATAATTTTGAGGAAATATGTTCCACAGAGCATATTCTTTATATAACACAGTACCATTTACAATGACTTACATAATGAAATTTA